>SJYC01135441.1:0-18852 GCA_006408675.1 Madoqua kirkii
GGCCCTGGCGTGAGCCTGCCGGCCCTGGCGTGAGCCTGCCGGCCCTGGCGTGAGCCTGCCGGCCCTGGCGTGAGCCTGCCGGCCCTGGCGTGAGCCTGCCGGCCCTGGCGTGAGCCTGCCGGCCCTGGCTGGACCTGCCCTTCGCCTCCATCACAGCTAAGAGCGGCTGCGCCAGGAGTCCTGCAGGAAAGGCAACGCCCTTCCTCCCAGGAGCTGGCCCGAGCCTCGGAGGAGGAGGAGGCGGCGGACTTGGCTTCCTCCCAGCAGTCAGCCTGGGCTGCTCACCGCCTCTGTCTTGAGCAGGTGGCATTGATGAGGAAAGGAGACATCGAGGGACGGGAAGGGGCGGCAGGAGGCCCTGTGCACTTCAGGGGTGTCTGCAGCCCAACCCAGGTGTTGACATCTCACCCCCAGTGGGAGGGTGTGGGGAGGTGATCCAGCGTGGCCCCCGAGAATGGATTGGAGCCCTTGTGAGAACAGACCCCAGAGAGCCCTTCGCCCCTTCCTCCCTGTGAAGCCCCAGTGGGCAGAGCCAGCGCCCTGACCCTGAACTTCTGGCCTCCACAGCCATGAGCTAAATGTCCCTGCAGATCAGCTGCCCAGTCCCTGGGGATATCAAAGCACCTGAGCGGCTCACGCGGGGCCAAGTTCTGGCCCACTAAGGACAGAAGCTTAGGTCAGCCCCAGGGGAAATGGGAGGGACTGAGGGCAGACAGCCCAGAGGAGCCTCGAGAAGAGGACACGTAAGCCGGCAGCCAGGAGTGCCGGGGAGAGCAGGGGTGGGGCGGGGAGGAGAAGGTGGGGAGGAAGGCGCCAGCCCCGGCCCCCGGGGGGTTCCAGTGAGTCTCATTTGCTGGCTGACCTGCCAGTAAACACATACCCCGGCCCCCAGCGGGCCTGCGCCACCCAGGGTCAGGGCCTTGCCCTGGAGATCTGAAAGTCGGGCCGGCTGACCCGGCAGCACAGCCGTGCCCAGCTGGAAGCCAGGAAGAAGACTGCAGACTGCGGGCCTCCCTGCCCACTGCACCAGGCTCGAGGGCGCCCCCTCGCCACGACCCAGGACACCAGCAGTGTCCGAGACTGGGCTGCGCTGCTCGAGGTGCGTCTGAACCCCAACGTCGCGTCCTGCAGGTTCCTTCCTCTGTGCGGACCACAGGCGGATCTGAGAACGTCTTGCCGCCTCTCTGGAATCCTCACTTTCCACACGACATCTACTGGGGTCTGGATAATGCTGCGGATGAACCTTTGAAAACGCATAGATTTTGGCAAGGAAGCCTAGACTGAGACCCCGTTCACAGTGTGAAGGCCCGTCTCAAACCAGCCCGCGGTGAAAAGAGCCATCGTTGGGTAGAAGATAACACACCTTGATTACAGAAGAGAGGGGAGCGTCAAGCACCCCAGAATGTAACTCTGGCGGTCTCCCACTACGATGACCCCCAGAGGGGGCTTGGGCCGAAACAGGGGACATGGGTGTCACCTCCAACATCCAGTTTCAGGTCCCCAAAGTAGAAATTCCACATCAAACCCAAGGGAGCCTATGCCTTTTAAGGTTCTCTGTCTTCTATTTGCAAACAAAGAAAACCCTGCCAGTGGGGAGGGGAAGGGCCTGGGACCTTCCCAGCAGGGGGCGTGGCCGAGGCCACATCTGGGAAGCTTGCTGGAGCAGAGGGTTGTGGTGGAGTCTGGACCAGCTGGGTTTGGGTGTGCTTGGTGGAGACTCGTTCTTTTAAAAAAAAAAAAACCTTTTTTTATATTGGGGTATAGCCATTGGGCGTCTCTGGTAGATGAGATGGTAAAGCGTCTGCCTGCAATGCAGGAGACCTGGGTTTGTGTAGAGCTTGTTTATAACAGTGAAACGCAGACTGTATTACCAAGCAGCGGGCTCCAGACAGGGTGTCCACATGTTGAATTTTCCATGCTTTGCAATTCCTTCCTTCCCTCCTCTGTCCATTTCACAGTTTATCAGCACAAACAGAAGGGAACCGGGAAAACGGTGAAATGCAAAGTCCACCCAGGGACTACCTCCACACCTGTCGTACAAATGAGGTGCAGGAACTTGGAAGCAGGAAGCCAGAAGGGTCGTTGGTAATTCCCTTCGTAACTCAGAACAATGACCAAAATTTAAATTTAATCATATCGCCCTAAACCACGGAGGAGCTCACAGCTAGGGCCATAACAAGGGGAAATAATGGCTCTCCCTATTAGGCAGTATTCCAGAGTTGCACAACAAGTATTCTGTGCTTATGTATTCAGAGTCCGAGATGGATAATTTACGGCCTCAGACAGGTACAGGTACAGAGGCGGGGACATAATGGATCAGGACAACAGGTCTGCAGACCCTGGTGCTGAGAGCTGATCTATTCGGAAACAGCAGGTGCGTCTCCTGGGACTGAAGAGGGAAAGGCCTACTGAGCCTTGACGGCACAGGGTTATTCCGTTATTTCACTAGAAGTGCCTCACTCCATTTTTCAATTGGAAAGTACTTATAAATATTAAACAGCACAAAAATAATCAACCTATTGTTCCCTTAGAATGAAATGTGCTTTCCCCCACTCTGTGCTACTTAAGAAGCCACTCTGAGAAAATAGCGCGTCTGCGGTGAGAGCTCTATAGGCCAGTCCAGACCCTTCCCTAAACTGGGGCCGCCCCTCGTTCCCGGTGCCAGAGAGCACCATCTGCAGGGCTCGGCCAGCCCTCCCACGTGTTAGTGGGCCCAGCACAGAGCCGGGCACTCAGCAGACGCTCAGTTAACAAGGAGGAGACACTGTCTTCCCTCTAAAACACGACGGCGACCTGAACTGGACAGCTCGTGCGAGAGTCAGCTTTCAGCGGCACTCCATCTCCTCTTAGCACCCACCCCAGGGGCTGTCCCCCCAGAGGCCCTGGAGGCCACACCCCTGGGGAGCAGCCCCAGGCCCGGGAGGCCCCGCCAGATCTGTGCCTCACTCGCTGTCACCTGCGGGAGTTCATCACACTCAATACACCCAGGATTTTAGGACACGGGTCCAGGGAGGAGGTGTGTGGTGGCCCTAGCAGCAGAGGGAAGAGCCCGGCTCTGACCTCTCTGCCCCTCACACTGAGGGCACTTGGCTCTGCTCTCTCTGCTCCTGTTTTGTGGAGGAGACACTTCAGTTCAGTTCAGTTCAGTTGATCAGTCATGTCCGATTCTTTGCGATCCCACGGACTGCAGCACACCAGGCCTCCCTGTCCATCACCAATTCCTGGAGTTCACTCGGACTCATGTCCATTGAGTTGGTGATGCCATCCAACCATCTCATCCTCTGTTGTCCCCTTCTCCTCCTGCCCTCAATCTTTCCCAGCATCAGGGTCTTTTCAAATGAGTCAGCTCTTCGCATCAGGTGGCCAAAGTATTGGAGTTTCAGCTTCAGCATCAGTCCTTCCAATGAACATTCAGGACACTTTTGCTTGAGGATGGACTGGTTGGATCTCCTTGCAGTCCAAGGGACTCTCAAGAGTCTTCTCCAACACCACAGTTCAAAAGCATCAATTCTTCGGTGCTCAGCTTTCTTTATACCCCAAATCTCACATCCATACATGACGACTGGATGTGACTACTGGACGAGACACTCACTCAATGAGTCCTTTAAGCCAGCCTAACCCTTCCCATTTTGGTCTCTGCCTCCTTGGGAAGGCTGCATCACGCTTGGGCGTTGGTGAGAGAAGGCTTGGGCTCCCCAGGACTCCCCTGCCGAGCCATCACCTGGCTGTGCTGAGCTTGATTCTCCCACCGAGACTGGAAGCACAGTGGAGTCTCATGGGGTCCTAGGGCGACCCTGCAACATGGCCCAAGGTGTGCATGTCCCAGAGAGGTCAAGGAGCGCACCCGGACATTCAGTGACCACTGCATGGAAGGAGGAGCAGCCCCTGATGATCACTCCTTCCAGAAGAAATGCCAACCCCCTCAGCCATCGATGTCTCCAACACTTCACAGGCTCTGACACATCCTCCTGGTGACAAAAGCCCCTGGGGTCGAGCCTGGTGGCCTCAGTTCACCAGCTTTGCCCTCCAGGCATCGCAAACCAACGAGAGTTCTCACATCGAGTTCATGGGCTCACACGTCGGCAAAGGCAACTCTGTGCCCAAGAACCGCTCACAACTCTGAGAGCATCAGCCTGTCAGTGGGCCGCGGGGCCCTCCAAGTCTATACATGAACACAGACACACACACACACACACACACACACACACACACACACACACGCAGGCACAGACATACACACACAGAGACTCCTGCATGCATACACATGCACGCACCACACAAACACATAGTACGTACACACACACAGAGACACACGTGCACAGACACACACAGTGAAGCCTGAGAAGAAAAAGGGAATGCAGTGGCCTGCCTCTGTCAGTGTCTGCAAGAAGAGACGCCACGATGTCATGACCGCCCCCTGACCTAACGCATATAAAACATCTGCAGAACCAGGCACGTGCGTTTCTTTCTCTACATCATTCATTTAAAGACACATTAGGAAATTCACGTCTGTCACAGAATTAATAAGTGCTAGAATCCTTTCAAATGGACTACAGGTGTCCACCCAGCTCTGCGTCCCTTCCAGCACAGGACTTCCTTCCCAGTGAAGCTACTCATGTTTTGCAACAATGGATAAGCTGTCTATTCCTCTAAAAGCTCTGTTCATCCTCAGGGACAGTCACCCAGGGGCGCAGAGGACGGAAACCTGACAAGTGGCCAAATCAAGAAATCAACAGCACTTTGGGAGGCGAGGCTGATTTTCTGCACTCGGTCAGCCCAGCGGCAGGGCTGGGCGGCCGTCGGCTGGAATATTCCGTTCCTGTTAACATGACCTGACAGGTGATTTTCTTTCCCCCAGATTGGCTGCCAGGCAAATGCAAGAGACTTGACTCCACAGAGTAAGTCAGTCCACTGGAAAATGGGTATTAAATGGAGCAAAGCAAACCTTACCTTTGGTGTTGGAGATTAATTTTGTAGTGGCGAGAAAAGCACTTGTCGTGAAATAACTTCACAGCCACACAGTGGGGTCAGGTCCTGCTGTGGCCCCGGGATGACCAGACTCGGGTCCTTCCTTCTTCCCACGTGTTCGTTTGCCTTCTTTTTTCCAGACTGAGATGAAAGTATAAAGAGCACAGAGGCAAGGCCACTGAAGTCACCGGCGACAGCTGCACGTCTCTCCTGAGTATCTTCTGTTCCTTGTTTCACATCTCAAGCAGGTTTTCTGGAGCACGGGGAGTAACCAGGTCCCTGATTTTGGAGCAGAAAGAAAGCCCAATAAAAATGGTGAAACTCTTGAGTATCCAGAGTAAGCTGGGGCAGAAAGAGAAATGCAAGCTGGTCGGTCTGCCATTTCCAGTAAGAACCTCGCCATCAAGTCCAGCTAGAAGGTGCCTGATGAAAGATTTGCTCAGTGCGAGCATCTAATAAACAGGCACTGCAGGCCGGGCCCGGGGCTTCCAGAGGTGGATGACGCGGGGGTGGAGCAGACGTAGGGGTGGGTGGAGCAGTGTCGACGCTGACACAAGGGCCCGTTAATGTCAGAGGCACCCAGGAGAGGAGGCAGACGGAAGTGGGAGTGATGTAGGCGGAAGTAAGGGTGATGTAGGCGAAAGTGGGGTGATGTAGGCGGAAGTGGGGGTGATGTAGGCGGAAGTGGGGGATGGGGTTAAGGGATTTCTAAAGGCTCTTGGATTTCCAAAGGCTCCTGGAACCTTACAAAATGGGATAGCTTAGATTCTTCACTTTGAAGTGGGGAGTGAAACCAAATAGGCTCTAGTCCAGTCTCAGCTACTAACCAGCTATGTAGCCTTAGGATGTAACTGCATCTCTGAAGGCCTCAGTGTTCCTCATCTGTAAAATAAATTAGATGTTAAAATTCTTGCCCAGAGCTCACTTTCAGTCATTTTATAGATGTTTTACGGAACTCAGTATATGAAGTGTCCACATTTGCTTGTCCCCAGTTGGTACCCTTCCTAACCTGCTCTGTGAAGAGCCCCAGACATTAGGCTTTTTTTTTAAAAATGCCATTTGACTGTAGCTCATCAGGTCTGACCAAATGGGCCTGGGGTCTGACTCATGCAATTATGGAAGTTGAGAAATCCCAAGACTTGCAGTCTCCAGGCTACAAACCCAGGAGAGCTGATGGTGTAAGTTCTAGCTGGAAGGCAGAAGAAGCCCAGTGTCCAGCCCAGCAGCTGTCTCTTATACACATCTAGATGTGTATAAGAGACAGAGGCGGAAGTGGGGGTGATGTAGGCAGAAGTGGGGGTGATGTAGGCGGAAGTAGGGGTGATGTAGGCGGAAGTGGGAGTGATGTAGGCAGACGTGGGGGTGATGTAGGCGGAAGTGGGGGTGATGTAGGCAGAAGTGGGAGTGATGTAGGCGGAGTGGGGTTGATATAGACGGAAGTGGGAGTGATGTAGGCAGAAGTGGGGTGATGTAGGGGGAAGTAGGGGTGATGTAGGCGGAAGTGGGGTGATGTAGGGGGAAGTAGGGATGATGTAGGCGGAAGTGGGAGTGATGTACGGGGAAGTAGGGGTGATGTAGGCGGAAGTGGGAGTGATGTAGGGGGAAGTAGGGGTGATGTAGATGAGCAGAGCCTGGTGCCTGGTCTGAGTCAGCCGGAAGGAGCAGCCGGGCACCCACGGACCCCGGAGGAATGGCGGCGCAGTGGTGAAGGCAGAGGTCAAAGCCAAGGAAGGGAGCCGGTGGGTGAGGCGTTCAGGGGTGGGCCACCAGCCTGGAACCAGAAGACGCTGTCAGGGTGGTAAGGAAGACAGCTGAAGAAGAAATCAGAAGAAAGATGGGATGCGGGGACTGATTAGATGGGGAAAGAGGCTGATGGGTGAGGAGAATTCACAGATGGCATTGAGGTTGGGCCTCATAGAAAGAGGATTCCTTCATACGAGACAGAAACTCAGAGAAGGACGGGGTGGGGAGCACAGAGGGTGAGCTGTCTGCAAGGCAGGTGGGTATGCAAGCCGGAAGCTCAGGGGCGGCTCTCTGCCCGAGCTCAGCCTCTGCGGTGCAACTGCCTGGGGTCAGCAGAGAAGACGGGAGTAGCTGGGGCCCCGCGGAGCGCCTCAGGGCAGTGACTGAGGGGCAGGATGGGCCAAGAGGAGCTGGGAAAACCAGAGACGTTTCTTCACAGATATTACAGGGAAGCGAAGGATTAGCTCGAGGTAGATTGCAGCTAGATCGCACACAGTTGCCTGGTTTCCCTCTAACCTCACTGGAAGTCCTCCATGAGTGAAGAAACCAGATGACCGGCTCCCTCCGGCGGGGCAGTTAGCTCCTCCTACAGATGCCTAGTCCACCAGGCACCACGGGAGCAAGCGACACAGAGGTGTGGCCTCGGGCCTCCTGGACCAGCCAGCTGACTGGAGATGAGCGCACAAGCGTCAGCCATGTTAACGACAAGAGCATGGTGCCCATTCTAGATCATGCTAAGAATAAGCCCTTCAGAAAGGAAAGCCGCAGCAGGCTGAAACTGGGAAGGATGTGTAGAGGAGGGGAGGCAAAGCATTTTTAGGAACAGAGCGCATTAAGCTCATCAGAGGAGAAAGGAAGCATGGAGCTATGTGGTAGCTTTAAATACAACATTATGGAAAGCTGCGTAAAGTGGAAATGGTCTTTAGAAAAACAATTAGGGAACTTCCCTGGTGGTCCAGTGGTTAAGACTCTGTGCTTCCAATGCAGAGGTTATGGGTTCCATCCCTGGTGAGGGAACTAAGATCTCAGATGCTGTGTGCTGGTGTCAAAAAAAATAAAAATAAATAGGATGGCCCATGATAATTGAAAAAAAAAAAGACAGATCGAATAAAGAAGCATGATCAATATATATATCATCCAAATAAAAATATTTTTATATGAACTTGTATATCTATATATGTGTAACTATTTCTGTTTTAAATGGGTTTGTACAAATTGTATTGAAAGCAAAAGGATATAAAAGGAGATAATGTATGAACACTGATCAGAAGAAGGAAAGCTGGAGCGGCTACGGTAATATCAAAGTAGAGTGCAGAATACTATCTGCAGCAAAGAGGGCCACTGTGTGGCTCAGCAGGAAGAGAGCCAAGCCTAAAGGCATATATATCATCCAAATAAAAATATTTTTATATGAACTTGTATATCTATATATGTGTAACTATTTCTGTTTTAAATGGGTTTGTACACAATTGTATTGAAAGCAAAAGGATATAAAAGGAGATAATGTATGAACACTGATCAGAAGAAGGAAAGCTGGAGCGGCTACGGTAATATCAAAGTAGAGTGCAGAATACTATCTGCAGCAAAGAGGGCCACTGTGTGGCTCAGCAAGAAGAGAGCCAAGCCTAAAGGCCCGTGCAGGGGACAGCAGAGCCTCAGGACACGCAAAGCAAAGCCAAGAGGGCAGAAAGGCAAAAATCAAAAACCTGTACGTACAGTTGAAAACCTTCAACAATCCTCTTTGAAAAAAAACAAATAAGACAAAAAAAATCAGTGAGCACATGGATGATCTAAACAGCACTGAACCAACAAGACCTAACTGAGATAGACAGGACTCTCCATACAGCGGTGCCTTCTTTTTAAGTGTGAATTAGGTACGCGCCAGGGCAGGGTGCACTCCGGGCCCCAAGACAAACTCCAACAAGCATGAACAAATCGAAACCATACAAACTGCTCTCTGAGCCAAATGGGTTTACACTGGAAACCAATAGCAGAGAGATACCTGAAAATCACCCTCAAACCCCAAATTAAACAGTTCAGGTCAGTCGCTCAGTCATGTCTGACTCTCCGCAACCCCATGAATCGCAGCACGCCAGGTCTCCCTGTCCATCACCATCTCTCGGAGTTCACTCAGACTCACGTCCATCGAGTCCGTGATGCCATCCAGCCATCTCATCCTCAGTCGTCCCCTTCTCCTCCTGCCCCCAATCCCTCCCAGCATCAGAGTCTTTTCCGATGAGTCAACTCTTCGCATAAGGTGGCCAAAGTACTGGAGTTTCAGCTTTAGCATCATTCCTTCCAAAGAAATCCCAGGGCTGGTCTCCTTCAGAATGGACGGGTTGGATCTCCTTGCAGTCCAAGGGACTCTCAAGAGTCTTCTCCAACACCACAGTTCAAAAGCATCAATTCTTCGGTGCTCAGCCTTCTTCACAGTCCAACTCTCACATCCATACACGACCACAACAACACATTTCTAAACAACCCGTGGAGTCACAGGGAAAGTCCCAAGGGAAATTAGAAAAGATATTTAACTGAATGAAATAAAAACATAAGATATCAACAGGTGTGGGACGCAGGGCAGGCAGTGCTTACGGAATAACTTTTAATAACAATTTTTCATATTAGAAGAGAAAAACACTCTCAAATTGATGATCTAAGATTCCACGGCTAAAAATAAGAATAGCTCACAGCGAAGAGAAGAACAAAGTGATGTAGATAGACCAAGAATCAAAGAGATAAACAAACACCATGGAGAGACGTTGCTACCGCTTTCCATCTCACCCTCATGACTTCAAGACACAGAGCTGTGCCCACAGCCCTGAACGGAAGCTGCAGGCCCTCAGGTCCCTCAAACCCCACCTGCCCCAAATGCACGCATCTCCGTACTCCTCACCTGCCTCCCGCCCCGGCTTCCCACCACCACCCGCTCCCTCAACCGAACTTCAGTCCCAGACAGTGTTCCTTCACCTCTCTCACCACCTGCCACACCCAAATCAGCACCAGACCCAAGAAAAGCTGCCCCCAACTCCCTCAGTTTCTTCCGAGTTCCCTGTTCCTGTGACCTCTGTTGTTGTTGAGTCACTAAGACACGCCCAACTCTTTACGATCCCATGGCTCGCAGGCCAGCAGGCCCCTCTGTCCATGGGATTTCCCAGGCAAGAACACTGAGCGAAGTTGCTCAGTCGGGACCGACTCTTTGTGACCCCATGGACTGTAGCCCACCAGGCTCCTTCATCCATGGAATTTTCTAGGCAAGAGTACTGGAGTGGGTTGCCATTTCCTTCTCCAGGGGATCTTCCCGACCCAGGGATTGAATCCGTGTCTCCAGCATCACAGGCGAGTTCCGTACCACTGAGCCAGCTGGGAAGCCCCCTATGACTTCTGCTCTGGGTCAGCTCTCATCTGCCACCTCCTTCCTCCCAACAGCCTCCTAAGTGGCACCCGTCCAGTCACCATCTGCTGCAGCTCGGGAACCTCTAAACTAAGACTCAGTGTTTGAGAAAAGGGAGGGAACTGCCAGGGCCAGCCAGCTCCCAGTGTGGGGCTGAGACATCACCATCACCTGCCCTGGGCTCCCAAACAACACAGCAGAGAATTTTCACCCAGTACTCAGGAGAGCTGCGCCTGTAGCAACACTGTATGTATTCTCTTAAACTCAGCACACAGGACCCATGAAGAGGCCACAGTACAGCGGTCCCTACTAAGGAAACTAGAAAGTGCTTCTCAGTAATTCATCTCGTAGCGAGAACTTCGGGTCAGAAAAAAGTACATGTAATGATGTCACATCTGAAGGCACCAGTTCCAGTCCCCACCCCCCGCCACCCCCCCACCCCTGCACCGAGCCCGCTGACAGGCTGGAGCAAGGGCCGCAGAAGGCTGTCGTGAGCGGGACGCCCCCAGGAGCACAGGGGCTGTTTCTACCCCAAGCAACGGTTCACTTTTGAGGTATTTCCTTTTGTCTTGTTAACTCAGTTAATTTGGATGTGTATCTGACCGATCCAAGGCTTTTTCCAGTTTATTCTGGTGGAGAAACTGACTATTTACAGGTCATTTCCATGTTAGGTGGTAGACAGCTGGGATGCGGGGTCAGACAGCAGGCTGGGGTACCATGTGACAAGTGGGGAAATCTCGACCTAAGACCCTTCAGTGCACCCCTGAGCAGGGCAAGGTGTGCAAGCGGCGGGGGCGCCTCATCTGAACAAACGTCACAATGACGTCAGTGAGCCAAGACAGGAAGGCCAGGTCTAATTTCTTCATAACCGAAAGCAATCCACAGAGAAAAGCATACAAATCTGAAGGAAAAGAAAGACTGCTTTCAAAAGAAGGTTTTATTTGATCAAGACTTAGTTGCTGTCTGCCTGCAATGCAGGAGACCTGGGTTCAGTCCCTGGATTGGGACGATCCCCTGGAGAATGGAAAGGCTACCCACTCCAGTATTCTTGCCTGGAGAATTCCATGAACAGAGGAGCCTGGCGGGCTGCAGCTGTGGGGTCGCAGAGTCGGACACGACTGAGCGACTGACACTTTTCACTTTTCACCAGTTGCTCTTACCTTCGTGCACGGGTGTCTGCCCTTAACTGGACCTGTTTCTTGAAACTGAAACTGCTGAGCTTAGAAGCACTGTTACCTCATCACAATGACTTTCATTGTGTTCAATTTCAAGAGGCACAGCACTTGAGGAAAAGCCATCTTGGAGGACTCCCCTCCAGAGGTGTGTCTGCTCCCCCAGAAGCACTGCCAGCCTTCAGGCACAGGGCAGGAGGAGGCAGCGACACCGTCCGTCAGTCTCCAGCCTCCTCCCAGGCCAGCGGGAGGGAAGAGGTTGTCTCGGTGTGCCTTTCCACAGCAGGTGCCGCAGCAGAGTCAGGGTCCAGGGAGAAACGTCATCCAAGGACTCTAAAATCTCCCGTAGTTGACCTGGACCACAGTGGAAACTGAAAACCATTGTATCTGAACACGGCGGTTTCACAGTCGGATACGCCCATAAGTCCAGGGCAGAGATGCCTCGAGGCTATGCTGCGCCTTTTGAGGAATGCAGTGAGAGGCAGGCATCTTGGAGAAGTTGAGGTGCCGCAGACAGAGTCAAAGCCCACTTAGGCCTCGAGCTTTCCTGCTGCACAGAATCCCCCCAGACACGCTCCTCATCTGCTCCCACCTCACGCCTGCAGGGTTACAGGCAGCGGGTGGGGTTGGCCGGGAGAAGCAGGCTCAGGAGAGGAACTGGGGGATCTCTCCTCATAGACTCACCCTCAGCTGGATGTGGCAAGAGCTCCATCCCAAAGGACCCCACACACTGCCCGCCTAGGGTCGGAGGCAAGAGAGTGACTTTTAGAAGAGAAGTGAAAAGGCAGTCTACACTCCACCCATCACCCTCAGACACAAGGCTCAGGACTTTAGCTCAAAGGGAGTTCCACCCAGTTCCTGAACAAGAAAACCCCAACGTGTCGAGGGAACAAGGAGCATCGATCGTTTTGGCAAAATGCTAGGTCGCACTTTTCAAAGACTCGTGCGTTGGAAATAGTCTCTGCATTATCTTGTCTTGGTGTTGACACCCGTCCACGATCAGTGGTGCTCCTTGCATTATGATTCCATCATAATTTCATGAACCTGTATCTAAAAGTAACTGAAACCAGGTTTCCTGTAGAGCTCAACGTTCAGCTCCAAACACATTTTTTTCTGAGAACATGACATCCAGAAAGAAGGTCTTAAGCAGCCTAACAGGGGCTGTCGGCTGACCCCGGCCCAAGATGGGGAGCTGTCAACACAAGTGGAGAACAGAGGAACGTTTTATTCAAAATAAATGAAAACCCTTCACCCCGTTCTCTCTCTGCCCACCCAGCAGAGGGAAGCCCTGGCCCCATTGGTTCCTGCAGGGGAGACGTGAGCAGGTGGGCGTTAGCATGGGGACGGCCCAGGAAGACAAGGACACGTCCCTCTCCGGAAGGGGCCACCACTGCCGCCAAGTCGCTTCAGTCATGTCCGACTCTGTGCGACCCCATAGACGGCAGCCCACCAGACTCCCTCGTCCCTGGGATTCTCCAGGCAAGAACACTGGAGTGGGTTGCCATTGCCTTCTCCAATGCATGAGAGTGAAAAGTGAAAGTAAAGTCACTCAGTTGTGACAGCAGCCCCCCAGGCTCCTCTGTCCACAGGATTCTCCAGGCAAGAATGCTGGAGCGGGAAGGGGCCAGGCAGCAAGAATGTCCCAGCAACTCACTCGGCTCGGCTACAGAGGAGACCTCAGGGGGGTCTGAGGAGCCCCGCAGAGGGCTGACTCAGCTGAGTCTGTCTGTCTCATTCATCTTCCATGAACACCTTGGAAAATAGCTGCAGGGCTTCCGGTAACTGAGGCCAGTGATGACCGCTGAGTGTTTGCTGTGTGCCCATCACGGTGCCGGGCGATTCTCACGTGTCGTTGTCTGGAAGCCCCGCCACCCCGGGAAGAGGCACCCTCACCTTCACGGATGAGGAAGGTTCAGCTGCTCACCTGACTTCAGCCACTCGGCTTGCATCTCTCCGTGGTCCCGAGTGCAGCCATCACGAGGACTGGGCGGGGGGGAGGGGGCTGGCACCCTGTCCATGCCCATGTCTCCTCCACCATGGAGGGGAGGAGACCTGGTGCCTGTCTTGGCCTCTGTGCTTCCCCACCATGGCAGCTGGGGCCACAGAAAGCCTTGGGCTTCAACCTCATCTGTCAGCTGCTCCCAGATGACCTCACCTACCCACCCTGTGCCAGAGCCTCCCAAACAGCCTGACCTGTGCACAGTCCAGACCCACATTTCCAACCACCAACTTGATGTCTCACACATGCCCCAGACCTAACCTGTCGGAAGATAACTCACTTTCCTCCCCAAACCTCACCATCCATCCACCACCCCAGCCAGGGCCAGGACTCATGAACTCACACAATCATACACTCATTCAATCACACACACACACACACACACACACACACACACACGCACACACACAGTTAGATCAAGCTCCTCAGGCAAGGAGCAGATACAGAATCTGCGCCTTAGTGACACTCCAGTCTCCTCGGCTGGGGTTGGAGGGAGACGCCCACAGCCACTGTGGACAGTCTCCACAAACTAGCAAATCTGAGTCTTATAGACCAAAGAAGCTCGTTCTTCTGGGACCAAGGTTCTTTCAGGCTGGGAGGTTTACATCAGTGATCATGGAGGACGTGTGCAAGTCGTCTTTGCCCTTCATGGGAAATTCCCATGGACATCAAATATCATCAAGGCTCTCAAGGTTCATCAAGTCCCGCAGCCCCTCTCAGGGACCCAGGAGCATGTCAGCGCCCAGGGGTCTTTAAATGGCAGCCCCAGACTCCCACAAAGCCTGCTGGGTCCCATGGGTCCCCACACCTTGTTTAATACTCCGGCTGGGTGGTTTTGATGTGGAATTTTTACCAAGACCCCATTCACAACTTTCTACCCTGTTTCCCCCCAGACCCTGATGGTGGTCACATATCAAGGAATCATGGGTCACAGATGTACAGCTTCTATAAGTTGGAACTGATCAATACTCCCATTAGGCTTCCCTAGTGGCTCAGCAGTAAAGAATCTGCCTGCCTTGAGTTTGAGCCCTCTGCTGGGAAGATCCCCAGAGATGGACATGACTACCCACTCAAGTATTCTTGCCTGGAAGAATTCCACAGACAGAGGAGTCTAGCAGGCAATAGAGTTAGACACGACTTAATGGCTCAGTCGTGTCCAACTCTTTGTGACCCCATGAATCGCAGCACGCCAGGCCTCGCTGTCCATCACCAACTCCCAGAGCTCACTCAGATTCACGTCCATCGAGTTCACTCAGATTCACATCTATCGAGTCAGTGATGCCATCCAGCCATCTCATCCTCGGTCGTCCCCTTCTCCTCCTGCCCCCAATCCCTCCCAGCATCAGAGTCTTTTCCAATGAGTCAACTCTTCTCATGAGGTGGCCAAAGTACTGGAGTTTCAGCTTTAGCATCATTCCTTCCAAAGAAATCCCAGGGCTGATCTCCTTCAGAATGGACTGGTTGGATCCCCTTGCAGTCCAAGGAACTCTCAAGAGTCTTCTCCAACATCACAGTTCGAAAGCATCAATTCTTTGGCGCTCAGCTTTCTTCACAGTCCAACTCTCCCTATCCATCACTAACTCCCGGAGTTTACCCAAACTCATGTCCATTGAGTCAGTGATGCCATCCAACCATCTCTCCTCTGTCATTCCCTTCTCCTCTTGCCCTCAATCTTTCCCAGCATCAGGGTCTTTTCAAATGAGTCAGCCCCTCGCATGAGGTGGCCAAAGTATTGAAGTTTCAGCTTCAACATCAGTCCTACCAAAGAACACCCAGGACTGATCTCCTGTAGGATGGACTGGTTGGATCTCCTTGCAGTCCAAGGGACTCTCAAGAGTCTTCTCCAACACCACAGTTCAGAAGCATCAATTGTTCTGCGCTCAGCTTTCTTCACAGTCCAACTCTCACATCCGTACATGACCACTGGAAAAACCATAGCCTTGACTAGACAGACTTTTGTCGACAAAGTACTGTTTCTGCTTTTAATATGACTTAATGACTAAACAACAAAACACTCCCATCAGTCTCTATGACCTTTTTCTAACACATGTCCTACCTTTGTCCCTTTTTTGAGCTTCATCCTGGATTCACAGCCCTTTACAAACTCAGCTGCCAGCACCGAGGTCTGTTTCTGAGGTTCAAACTGTAACACGTCGGCCCGATGCCCCCTCTGGTCTGGTTTGCTGTACCCCCCTCCCCAAGGACTGCATGCACCCCTGTCTGCTCAGGAGGTGTTGCAGGCCCGTCTTCAGTTTTTCTGCTCTGAATGTGGGATGTAAGGCCCTCCCAGCAGCCCTGGTGCCCTGCGGGGGAGAATGGCCTGAGAAACCCGGCCCGGCTCCAGGAGGGCCCTGCAAGCCTCAGAGCTGTTGATAGAGGAGCAGACCCCGCTGGTACCTCCACCCCGGTCCTGTCCCAGCACACACAGGGGGCTCCCATTTTTTCCCACTGGTCGGCTTGACCGGTCTTTGCCTCTGTCCCAGCTTGGGGAACCTGCACGCGGTCTCACGGCGGGCAGGGTGTGCACCGCTGTGATCCCAGCGCACCGCTGATCCTGCTTGTGACACCAGCTGTCTCCATGTGACACTGTCTGCACTGTTTGCTGAACCCAGGATAGGCAAGGCTTGAGCCAAGAGGCTGGGAGGAGACTGGAGGAGCCCTGGGAGCTGCAGGCACGTGGACTCTCTCCTGGCTGGCACAGCCGCCGTAGCAGCGGCCAGAACATAGCCTCATGTAGCATAATCCTGAGGCTGCTCCAGTGGAACCCAAGTGCAGCAGCAGCCACAGCTTTCATGGCGAAGCTGGCACAGGGCGCTGCGCACACGGCGCTGTGCACACGGCAGCTGCTGACCAGGCGAGGGCCTCGTGGGCGCGTGCGCGGCGGGGTGCGCGGCCTCAGCTCTGCCATAACCGCGCTCAGTCACTGTTCACAGAACACGGGGTGAGAGCGCCTGGCTGGCACAAGCACCTGGCTGGCACCAGCCTGTTGATTCCCCCGCACCCAGCAAGTGTGCCCGGCCCCACGTGCTTCCTCTCTCCAGATTCCTGGGTCAGGCAGCCGGGACTGAACTTCAGAACACACCCCTAGACAGCCTCCCGCCCCCATGGCCCACGCTCCAACTGAAAAGGACAGCCCCCGCCCCCGCTGGAGACAGAGGGTTCAGGAAGAATCCCAGGCACTTAGGAAGCAATGATATGGAAAGGAAAACTGCAAAGAACACAAAGCTCCCCACGGGCTCTCCATTCCATGAGCAGGGATGCCATTCCGCATCTTTCATGTAGGCTGGCACGGACTTGAATCTATTTTAGCCGTTGGATAAATACAAATATTTGACAGGTCCATCATCTCAAAAGAAAATGAACACTTGGATAAACCTTGAGGACATTATGCTTAGCGAAAGCAGCCAGCTACCAAAAAAAAGAGATAAATACTGTCTGATTCCATCTCTATGAGGCCCCAAGAGCAGTCAGATTCACAGACAGGGAAAGCTGGTTGCCAGAAGGTGGAGGAGTGGGGATGGGGAGTCGTGAAGGACAGAATTTCAGTTCACACGGTGAAAAGTTACGGAGATGGATGGAGTTGATACTGCATAACATTTTTTTTTAAATTTTTGTTTAATGCTTATTCCATTTCACAGTACTGTATTGGTTCTGCCATACATTGACATGAATCAGCCACAGGTGTACACGATCTCCCCATGTTAAAGCCCCCTCCCACCTCCGTTCCCTGCCCATCCCCCCGGTTCATGCCATACACCAGCCCCAAGCATCCTGTATCCCGCATCGAACATAGACTGTTGCTTCATCTCCCATATGATTGTATACATGTTTCGTTGTCATTCTCCCAGATCTTCCCACCCTCCCCCTCTGCCTCTGAAGTCAAAAGTCCGTTCTATACCTCTGTGTCTCTTATACTGTCTCACTTTTGGGGTCATTATTACTGTCTTCTAAATTCCATATATATGTGTCAGTATACTGTATTGGTGTTTTTCTTTCTGGCTTACTTCACTCTGTATAATTGGCTCCAGTTTCATCCATCTCATTAGAACTGTGTCAAACTTATTCTTTTTGAGGGCTGAGTAATACTCCATTGTGTATATGTACCACAGCTTTCTTATCCATTCATCTGCTGATGGACATCTGGGTTGTTTCCATGTCCTGGCGATTATAAACAATGCTGCAATAAAAACTACTAGAGCTAATCAATGAATATAGTAAAGTGGCAGGATATAAAATCAACACCCAGAAATCCCTTGCATTCCTATACACTAATAATGAGAAAATAGAAAAAGAAATTAGGGAAACAATTCCATTCACCATTGCAACAAAAAGAATAAAGTACTTAGGAGTATACCTACCTAAAGAAACTAAGGACCTATATATCAAAAACTATAAAACACTGATGAAAGAAATCAAAGAGGACACTAATAGATGGAGAAATATTCCATGTTCATGGATCAGAAGAGTCAATATAGTGAAAATAAATATACTGCCCTAAGCAATCTACAGATTCAATGCAATCCCCATCAAGCTACCAAAAGTATTTTTCACAGAACTAGAACAAATAATCTCAAGATTTGTATGGAATGTTGTTAATCTTTTAAAATATTGACATAGCAAACATTCATGAAGTACCTACTACACCCCAGCAATAAGACAGATGCTATAAATAACAATGGTGGACAAGAGAGACAGGTCTTCTATCTTTCAGTAACCCACATTCTGCTAGGAGTGAGAGGATTTCAATAATAAACAGGCATGTGTATAGAGACAATTTTTTTTCATGAATTGCAGATTCATGTATTTCTTCATTAAAAAGATTTGTTTTTCTAAATCATCATATATTATTTTTAATTGAGGTCTTTAAATGTAAGTTCCATCCACTGCTATCTCAATTTGAAAGAAATTGTCTTTTTCTTTACCTATTTCGATGTTTCTATCTCTGGTTCTATTTCCACAGATTTAAAATATTATTAGACCACAAAATATACTTCTCCTTGCTTTCACTGAAGCTATTACTAGCCAAATTTTATCTTAATTCCTATTTTGTTACTCTAAACTTTCAAAAGCCATTTCTTCTACAATCAAAGCACAAGCTTCACTTCAAAAATACATAAAAGAAAATTGATTTTCATCCTGATGTAAGTTCCATCCACTGCTATCTCAATTTGAAAGAAATTGTCTTTTTCTTTACCTATTTCGATGTTTCTATCTCTGGTTCTATTTCCACAGATTTAAAATATTATTAGACCACAAAATATACTTCTCCTTGCTTTCACTGAAGCTATTACTAGCCAAATTTTATCTTAATTCCTATTTTGTTACTCTAAACTTTCAAAAGCCATTTCTTCTACAATCAAAGCACAAGCTTCACTTCAAAAATACATAAAAGAAAATTGATTTTCATCCTGAAAATGTCAAACTTCTGCCTATAATACTCAGCTATGGTCTTCTGAAACATCAAAGTTCAAAGCGAGCCATTGACCTGATGGCCCTTTGACACATGATGATGGATTCAATGTGTCTCCTTCCGTACTGCCAGAATGTCCTCCAAGAGAATGAGACAATCAATGAAGGAA
>SJYC01135442.1:0-12443 GCA_006408675.1 Madoqua kirkii
TGATCTCTTCAAGAATTTTCCACAGTTTATTGTGATCCACACAGGCAAATAGTTTTCATTAAATTTGGATAAAATTCAATCATTGTTTCTTCAAAATTTTATTCTATACTACGCATCCATTCCCTTTCATAAACCCCAATACAGGTGTATAAAAGTGCTTGGCATTGTCCCGTAGCTCATTGATGTTTTGTTCTATTCTTTTTTGTTCTATTTGTTCTATTCTTTTTTAAATTTGTTTTTCATTTTGAATAGTTTTAATTGCTATGTTTTTAATTTTACTAGCCCCTTTACATTGTTCAATCCACTATTAACCACATTCTGTGTGTGTGTATATTTAAATCATAAACATTGTAATTTTCATGGCTAATAGCACTTCTTGTACCTTTACTTATTGTGCTCAAATTTCTTTCACCTTCTTGAATGCAAGGATATCATTATAACTTTTAATGTTGCTAATTCTATCATATGTGTCATTTCTGGGTCTGTTTCTGTTGATTGACTCATCTCAATATAGTTATATTTGTCATTTGCTTTTTTGTGATCTTTAATTTTTATTAGTTCAAGACATTATGAATTTTACCTTGCTTGGTGCTGAATATATTCACATTCTTATACATATTTTTGAGCTTTTTCCCCTAGGTGACTGCTAAGTTATTTGGAGAAATGTTGACACTTTTTAGGATTTTGTTTTTAAGTATTGTTATGAGGGACTGGAGCAACCTTTAGCCAAGGGCTGATTTTATCACTAAATCAAAACTCTTCTGAGTATTCTACCTGTGACTAACAAGTTTTCCCACTCATGTTGGAGGTAGCCCAAACTATTCTTTGTCCTGTGCAATTCCAACAGTCATTCCCCTTGCTCTTACTGGGTGGTTCTTCTCCCAGATTTGGGTAGTTTCCTTATATAGGAAACCTCCATAGCCCAGCTTGAGGGAGATTTCCAGAGCTCTCTCCTTTCTGGCACTCTGTCCTGCACACTCTACCAACCCTGGCCTCTCTCAACTTCCAAGTCATTCTCCTTAGTTTTAGGGGTCGCTAGGCTCTGCCTGGGTTTCCTCTCTCCTGTAGTTATAGCCTGGAAACTTTCTCCAGGAGTAAGTCTGGGCATTAGAAGACTTACTTCGTTTGTTTCCACTCTTACAGATATCACTGTCTTTTGCAACCTTATCTCCAATGACTAAACATCATTGTTTCATATATTTTCTCTGGGTGTGTCATTTTTTTCAATTGTAATGGTAAATCTAACCTCTTATCTTGGCCAAAAGTAGAAGTCTGAACTCACTTTTAATCAAAGAGTACTGCTAGAAACAAGTGTCCCTGGTGGTTCAGTTGTAAAGAATTCACCTGCCAATGCAGGAGATGCAGCTTCAATCCCTGGGTTGGAAAGATCCTCCTAAAAAGGAAATGGCAACCCGCTCCAGTCTTCCTGCCTGGGAAATCCCATGGGCAGAGGAACTTGGGGGCCTACAGTCCATGGGGTAGCAAAAGAGTGGGATACAATTTAGGTACTAAACAATAACTGCTAGAAACACCTTCTAGAAATGATTTCTCTATTTGTTATGGGGATGTTTTATATTTTATATTTCTTTGCTCCAAATTATAAGGATCCTTATGAAAAACTAATTTTAGAATATAATGCAGGGAACATTTACTGGAAAAAATTATTTTTCTTGTAAATCATGACTAAGAAGATTAATATAAAAGACTCACTTTTCTTTCTTCATTGATCAACTAAGAGCTACTTAGTCAAATTTACACCTTAACTGTAGCATCTGTGTCGTATTCTATGGACTATTTTGTTTGAGTGCCATTTCCGCCTTGGTTTCATCTATACTAGTTTGCATTTTCTTCTGGCTTTTGTGCCTTTTACTTACATTTGTGTTTTATTATTCTGTTAAACACTTTCCCATAAGCTGCCTCAAATAGTTTATGGAAAGACCAGAATACAAAGAAGTAAGCCAAAAATTAAAATAATAGGCTTATATATTGTACCTTGGAAGCATAAGTATGAACAAAGTGGTCTAGATGAATTCTTTATATTAACTTTTCTCCATTTGAGAATAAGACTCAATGGGTTGGTGAACTGGATAAATGAGGTTGGAAAAAGAGACAAGAAATCTTCAGAGCTTAAGTGCTGTCTACTGAGGATGGTTCTAGATCAGTTGTCATTGATCTATATCATTGTAGACCAGTGATATTTGGGGTATTAGAAAGAAAATAGTTAAAAAGAAAGAAAGAAAGTAGAAAGTCTCTCAGGTTGTGGTTCAGAGAGTGATAAATATTCTGAAAAAGAGAAATTAGAGATGAAGGAAAGGCTTGTTTTCTTTACAGTTGTTGCAAAGAAAGAACTCTTATCTTCTGTGTTTGATGATACATGTTGTGATACTTATGTGTGTGTGTGTATGTGATGATCTAACCAGAGCCTGTGGGTATATAAATTTGTCTATTAAAATATATAAGCTTCAAAGAATACCAGTAACATTATATCACTTTGAGTCTCTTTGGTAAGGATTTAAATAGATCTGTTATGAGAGGGATATAATGTTTAATTAAAATGATTTTTCTGAGTAAATACAATGTAGATAATCTCATGGTGAGTTATGAAGATGTGCCATAAATCATGAAGGTGGTATGTAAAGAACTGAAGTTTGAAAAAACTGAACTTGGGAGTTATTCTCCTTAATGTTGTATATAGAACATTAGTATTTACAACACACGCTTCTCTGTAGAATGGCTTAATTTTGATCAATACAAAATATTTATTTTTATTTATACTATTATTATTTACCGTTATGGTGATAAATTTTAACTACTCTTTGCTGAGTGGATTCTGAGGCAAGAGTGTTATAACTTGCTTAGAATAAGAGCTGAGAGCCACAGAGCAGTATCAAGGCATTATTCTTGTTAGGTTGAACTATATGAACTTGCCAGTCAAAACCTGTCAAATGCAGCAATTCATATGGTTTAATTCATAAATCAATGTTAGATTTATCTGTTGTGTGTGACACACTATACCCAAACTCTGTGGTTTAAAACAACAATCCTTTTATTATGTTTAATGATTCTGGGGTTGACTAGGGTTAGCTGCATGGGTTTGGGTTCTGCTTCTTCTTCACAGGTTTGGGTCAGTTGTTGATTAGATTGGAATGTTCAATGTGATTCACCCATATGCCTGACAGTTACTGTTGACTGTCAGCTGGGAACTAGCTGTCGATGTCAAAGACAACCTTGGCCCTTTGATTTGTAGTATGGGTTTCTGATACTGGGTTTGGAAGTCCTAGACTTACTATTTCCATTGCATTCTCTTGGCCAAAGTCAGTCCACAAGGCCAGCCCATGGTTGAGGGTTGGAGGTAGCACCAGGTCCTGATGTGTGTGGGAACCTGTATCTACAGAGTGAAGAGGAAATATTGGGGACTGTCTTTGGAGATAAGCTACTACCAAAAAACATTTTTCTGATGAATATAAAAAAGACAAGTCAGGGCAATTTTACTCAAATAAGGACACCATATGTTTAGTGAGTAGTATAACTGGATGCGTTAATTCTTTAGCATGTGCCAAGAAAAACTGTAATGACCAAAAGGATATTGTGATATGATGAAAATGTCCAAAATCTTTGATGCATAATCAAAAAGGAGTAATAAGATGTGTACTCAAATAGCCATAACTCAAGAAAACTGATGCATGGGTAAAGATAGAACTGAGAAGCAAAAACCACTGACTCTGGCCAGGAGAGACAGAGGACTCAAGCATGGCTCCATGAAGAAGGTACTATTTGAGCTGCATCATGAATCAGTGTAGACAAGTCACTGTAAGGAAGGGCAGGGACATTGAAAGTGAAGGGGAAAGGCCTGGTTCATGAAAAAGAGCACTGAAAGGGACAACAGTCTCAGCCCAGTGCTTTAGGAGATTGACACCTCATGGTCGCTTGATATTTTCTCTTTTCTTTTGTATGTGTGTGTGTGCTCAGTCATGTTAAACTTTTCGAGACATGACTCTGCACATAGACACACACACAAAGGCATAAGCAGAAAATACCAAGCGAACAACCTTCTAAAGCACTGAACAAAGTCCAAACTTCCATGACAGCATTTAGGGCTTCCTGCAATTTGTTACAACTCACGTTTCCAGTCTCAGTTTTTATTGTAATTTTTTTGCATTCTCCCATGTTTCTGCCAAATAGATTAACAAACAGAATAATGTAAAATTTGAAAACATCATAAAAAATCTGAATATTGTGTGTCTATATGCGTATACAGGCTCCCCTGGTGGCTCAGTGGCCAAGAATCTTCCTGCCAATGCAGGAAACATAGGTTCAGTCCTTGGGTTGAGAAGATCCCCTGGAGAAGGAAGTGGCAACCCAATCCAGTTTTCTTGCCTGGGAAATCCCATGGACAGAGGAGCTTGGCTAGATATAGTCCATAGAATTTCAAAGAGTTGGGTGTGACTTTATATGCATATATACATAGAGCAATGAAAAGAGATCTCAGTGTAGCATTGACAGTGGTATTATGGGTAATTTTATTTTATTTATACCATATCCACTTTCCAAATTAGAATTATTACACAGTCAAAAAAGTTATTTTCTAGTGTGTTAACCATGGAGAGTAAGTCTTCAAACAGCAAGTAAAAATAACATCCTACCTGAACTTGAGACTTGGAATTCTCAAAGACCTATAAATATTTAGGGCTCTGTGATCCAGACATGGAGTGAGACAGCTGCTTTGGCTTTCTGAGTGTTTGAGTAATTGCTCTAAAGAGAATAAAATTAGAGAAAAGTACTTGAACAACCTTTCACCACTAAACCTCCTCTGGAATTTCTAAATAAAGCTTGGAGGGAGGGAAGGCGACATGAAGAGCCTGTACACCATCACTCCACACTCTCAAGGGCTTGGGGAAGGATTCAATCAAAATTGCTTGGCCACACTGAAGTGAAATATTGAGGTTTAAACATCAGGGTACCGTGACGATTTCAACAGTTATCCAGGAAACCACAGGTAGGTGCCTTATGCAAATTTTGACTTTATGCCTCAAGAATCATTTGCTCACTCTTTTCCAGTCCGGCATAATTTGCTATTATGGAATCTGATAATACTTAAGCAGATAAAGAAGGATTTAAGAAAATCCTGGGAAAGGAGAAATCTGTCATTTTATTAAGTTACTATGTTTGAGCAACTGAATTAACTAATTCATTTGATTTCCTCAGAAATTTTCAACCAAGCAGTGCTACAATTGTGTCTACATCTTTGATATAAGAAAATTATTCTGCTTTACATCTCTTCCAGTTTCACCCTTGCTAAGCAAACTCTGCTCTTCAGCCCTTCTTCCAGCCATGTAAAGGAGACATGAGTGCTACTAGCATTTATCTGAATAACAGTAGTCCTAATTTTTCAAGCTCTCCAAACAAGTAAAAGAACTTTTGGAGTCTTAAAAGAGTTTTTATAGCTTTATCAGGAGGAGAATGGAAAAACATGACTAATGGTAACAAATTCTAAAGGACTATATCTTTCTTTTTTCTGTTTTGTTTTGAAGAACTATATCTTTAGGATCTTCCTTGTAGCTCAGACAGTAAAGAATCTGCTGCAATGCAGGAGATCTGGGTTCGATCCCTGGGTCAGGGAGATCTTTCGGAGAAGAGAACAGCAATCCACTCCGGGATTCTTGCCTGAAGAATCCCATGGACAGAGGAGCCTGGTGAGCTACAGACACAACTGAGCAATGACACTACTAATACTACTACCTTCAGGATCTAAGTATAATGATAGCATAAACCAACATATTTCTTTTCAGTCAATAAACGACATCAACATTAATGACATGCCTAAGGGAATAAGATGGAGAAGGCAAGGGCACCCCACTTCAGTACTCTTGCCTGGAAAATCCCACGGGCGGAGGAGCCTGGTGGGCTGCAGTCCACGGGGTCGATAAGAGTTGGACACGGCTGAGCGACTTCACTTTCACTTTTCACTTTCATGCACTGGAAAAGGATATGGCAACCCACTCCGATGTTCTTGCCTGGAGAATCTCAGCGATGGGGGAGCCTGGTGGGCTGCAGTCTATGGGGCTGCACAGAGTAGGACACGACTAAAGCGACTTAGCAGCAGCATCAGGGGAATAAGAACCTAAGTTTTCTTTCTGCAGTGGTCCCATTGCTTCCAGAATTAGGGTGCCTGTTTTTCAGGCTGATCAAAGCTGGGGAGCAAATCCCTGTTTGATGTGTCTGGCACATTTTTAATGGTACCTTTGTAAAAACAACTGATAAGTAATATTTGTTGAGAATTTATGGCACGTCTATCCAGGATTAAAGATCTTCCTTGTAGCTTGGAGGGTAAAGAATCTGCTTGCAATGCAGGAGACCCGGGTTCAGTCCCTGGCTCGGGAAGATCCTCTGGAGAAGGGAATGACAATCCACTCCAGTATTCTTGCCTGGAGAATCCCATAGACAGAGGAACCTGGCAGGCTACAGTCCACTGGGTCACAGAGTTGGACACAACTGTGCGACTAACACTACTACTATTACTATCCTGGACTGAGTGCTTTCCATGAGTTGTTTTACTTAATATTAAGTAAAGTACTGTTATATGGCCAATAGGAAAACTGAACCAGAATACTTAAGTGGTTTCCCTAAATTCATAGAGCTATGGTGGACTATGGTTGGTCTGATTCTAGAATTGGCACTGTTACTCTCTGTACTGTGTTACTGTTAATTCATGCACATGAAATAGACATCTACAGGGTTAGACATCTTTGAAGGACAGATTGAAAGTAACGTTAAAAAAGAAATTTGTCTTAGGTACTCAGTGTGTGATGGGAAGGATGAAGGGCTGATAATACTTTTCAGATAAGTTTTTGTTGTATGTTTTCTAAAGAGAAAAGAATCCTAGATTACTAATGCTAAGTATCCAAGATTGTTCACTGGACACTTAACTTCCTTCTGTTGACATTAAAAGAAACTTATGAGTTACTGTGTTGAAATAGCCATCAGTCATCATGAGTGAGCTTCTTGAGTGTGTGTTTGACTGTTATGTATATTCGTACTTTTTGAATTTGGAAACTTTGAAAGAAAGAAATTAAAAGTCAGCAAGAAAGCAAATGTAAAAGAAAAAAGAACAATTTTGAAGAGCAAAATGTGTGCTTTATAGTGCTCGGTACTAGTGAGAGTAAGAATTAAAGCTGCCCAAAGAGACCCGGCCTGACGCCAAGTTGGTGCCATTTCACCAAACAAGCAAAAAAAGGCAATAAGATACAGATGGTAAAGAAAACCTAACTAATAAGCATTTAGTGGAAACTGATCACTTTGGAAAAGAGAATCTTAGCACCAATTTTTGAGTGGTAAGCCAAATAATGACCACCCTCCCCCACCTCCCAAAAAGGAGTTCTTGTTCTAATCTTTGGAATCTATGAATATGGTATGTACATTGTAAAAATACATTTGCAGATATAGTTAAGGATCTTGAGATTGGGGGGGGTGGACTATCCTAGACTTGAGAAGTGGGTCCAAAGTAATCAGAAAGCTCCCTATAAGAGGAGACAGGAAGAACAGAGTCATTCCTTAAAATTTTTAAATTAATTTTATCTTATTTTCTTTCTTAAATTCTTCAAATAGATACTAAATTCTTTTTAAAATTTATTTCATCTTAGTTTCTTTTTCTTCCCTAATTTCTTAAAATAAATACTAAGTTCTTTTCTCCCCTTTGATTTTTTATTACTTTCTTTCTTTAATAATGAAGTCATCTAAGAATATATATATGTGTGTGTGTGTGTGTGTGTGTGTGTGTGTGTGTGTGTGTGTGTTTATGCTTTCCCCTCAGTGTTTGCTATTTCTATAGATTTTGGTAGAATATCTTTTTCATTCTTCTCTAGATAGATTGGTTATCTTTTCACTTTTGATTTCTGTTTAATCCAATAATTATCTAGTAGCATCAGTCTTAATGTCTAAGAAATTCCAAATTTTTGTTCACTATATTTTTAATATTAAACATTGTCTTAGAAGTTCTAGACAATGCAAAGCAACAATAATGTAAGATAACTGGTTTCAAAAAGATGAGATCAAGTTATCTGCTTTTGCTGATGATATTTGAAACCCTAGAACCCCAAATGAATTTGACTAGAACACAACAATAACAAACAGTAATGGCCAAATAGCTGGATACAAGATAAATATTCAAATATCAGTAACTTTTCTTTATTTTAATAATGTGTAAGTGTGTCTAGTCAAGGCTATGGTTTTTCCAGTGGTCATGTATGGATGTGAGAGTTGGACTGTGAAGAAAGCTGAGCACCAGAGAATTGATGCTTTTGAACTGTGGTGTTGGAGAAGACTCTTGAGAGTCCCTTGGACTGCAAGAAGATCCAACCAGTCCATTCTGAAGAAGATCAGCCCTGGGATTTCTTTGGAAGGAATAATGCTAAAGCTGAAACTCCAGTACTTTGGCCACCTCATGTGAAGAGTTGACTCATTGGAAAGGACTCTGATGCTGGGAGGGACTGGGGGAAAGAGGAGAAGGGGACAACAGTGGATGAGATGGCTGGATGACATCACTGACTCAATGGATGTGAGTCTGAGTGAACTCCGGGAGTTGGTGATGGGCAAGGAGGCCTAGCGTGCTGTGATTCATGGGGACGTAAAGAGTCGGACACAACTGAGCGACTGAACTGAACTGAACTGTGCTCAGTCATGTCCTACTCTTTGCAACCAATGGACAATAGCCTGCCAGGCTCCTCTGGCCTTGGGATTTTCCAGGCAAGAATACTGGATTGAATTGCCATTTCCTTCTCCAAGGGATCTTCCCGACCCAGGGATTAACTTGCACCTTTTGCATTGGCAGGCTGATTCTTTATCATTTGAGCCATCAGGGAAGCCTATTTTAATAAGGACCTAGAAATCACAACTCAATTGCAAAGAAAAAAAATCCACTAATTCTGAGTTATTCTTGATGAATGGAGGTAGATTGCTAAACAGCATGAAAAGGGGAGCTTGACATGGACCTTGTTAAGTTTCTAAAACTTTTAAAATAAAAATGGAGCAGTAATAATCAGAATTTAAAAGGGGAAAGAAAGTTATGCCCAACTAGCTTTCATTTTATTGAAGCCTGTAAAAAAAGAAGTACAATAAATGTGATGAAATCAGAATTTTGGCAAGGGTTTGAGAGAGTTTCTTTAATTGTTTGGGGAGGATGTGAAACACTTAGGGTAACTGCGTAAATGACTGCACAATGTGCACAGGGTGAATGGAGCGGCACCTAGAGGAACTCTCACACACGAAAGAATCTACCTGTGATAGACACATGGGTGTGTTCCAATCAGTTGTGTGTGAAAAGAAATTTGCTACTAACATTAAAGAGTAAATCGACATGGATTCAAGATTTTCCATCTGATATCTTCCGTATTGGAATTCAGATGGTTTCTGTGAATAGGAGATGAGAGGGAGTTACAATAAGCAGAAGAGAATTATACAGAACCCTTTAGCACTGATAACATATCTGGACATATCCTCGGCAAATGTTGTATACCTGCACATGGCTGCAGAGAAATTAGTGAAGGCGTCTGCTTTCATGGGAAGTAGCACGACACTGACCTCAGCTTCATGATCCAGATCTGAGATGAGGCTGAAGCTGAAGCAGGAAGTAACAAATATGCTGATTCTAGAATAGGATTTAAAAAGATCCTGATCATCATCGTGGAAAAAGTTAGGTAAAAGATAATAGCAAGTAATATAAAGCCCTATTCTAGCCCACACTGGTCAGAACATAATTGAGACATTAAAACAATAAGTTCTTTCCACCTTTCATTGTAAAATTTTCTGTTGTTCAGTTGCTCAGTTGTGTCCGACTCTTCATGACCCCATGGACTGCAGCACGCCAGGCTTCCTTGTCCTTCACCATCTCCCGGATCTTGCTCAAATTCATGTTCATTGAGTCGATGATGCATCCAACCATCTTGTCCTCTGTTGTCCCCTTTTCTCCTCAGTCTTTCCCAGGATCAGGGTCTTTTTCAATGAGTCAGCTCTTCACATCAGGTAGCTGGAGTATTGGACCTTCAGCCTCAACATCCGTCCTTCCAATTCAGGGTTGATTTCCTTTAGAATTGACTGCTTTGATCTCCTTGCAGTCCAAGGGACTCTCAAGAGTTCTCCAACACCACAGGTCAAAAGCATCAATTCTTCAGCACTCAGCCTTCTTTATGTTCCAACACTCATATCCATGTATGACTACTGAAAAGACCATAGTTTTGACTGTGTGGACTTTTGTTGGCAAAGTAATGTCTCTGCTTTTTAATATGCTAGGTTTGTCATAGCTTTGCTTCCAAGGAGCAAGCATCATTTAATTTCATGGCTGCAGTCATCATCTGCAGAGATTTTGGAGCCCAGAAAATAGTCTGTCTCTGTTTCCACTATTTCCCTATCTATTTGTCATGAAGTGATGGGACCGGATACCATGATCTTAATTTTTTGAATGCTGAATTTTAAAACCAACTTTTTCATTCTGTTTTCTCTTCAGATTGTATAAATCATGTAAAAGGGGAAGTAATATTTTTAATATGCTAGGTTTGTCATAGCTTTGCTTCCAAGGAGCAAGCATCTTTTAATTTCATGGCTGCAGTCATCATCTGCAGAGATTTTGGAGCCCAGAAAATAGTCTGTCTCTGTTTCCACTATTTCCCTATCTATTTGTCATGAAGTGATGGGACCGGATACCACGATCTTAATTTTTTGAATGTTGAATTTTAAAACCAACTTTTTCATTCTGTTTTCTCTTCAGATTGTATAAATCATGTAAAAGGGGAAGTAATGAAAATGATGCCAGTTTTGGGGAAATCACTCAAGTTGGAAATGATGACTAAAGAAACTGGGATATTTAGATACAAAGAAGAGACTTAGAGATAAGACATGTGCCATCAAATATTTGAAGAACTAGTAAAAAGAATGGCAAATAATAGAAAGAATATAGAACTTTTAACTCAGAGGTTGTACAGTTACAGATTTTAGGATTCCTTTCAAACTTGAGATTCTAGGAAATCTACATGATTTTATAATAAATCAGGAAGGCTAGATTTGGAATGCCCAGGATCTGATATCAAAGCTAAACAACAGAACAGAGCTCAGCCTGCTGGGGTCAGTGCCAAAAAGTCTTCCTGTAGTGGTAATGCTAAGGAGGGCATCCAGAGGACAAGCCAAAGGGTTAGTTAACAAACAGGAAAGCTGGACAAACATCATGGTGATGAGAAGACAGAACTCAAAGAAAATGATGGCAAAGGCAACCAAAAAAGCCAAAAAATCAGGAAGCCATAATCAGAGGGACTGAAATGTATGAGAGAAGTAAAGTAATAGAGCTGGTGGTTAAGGTGATAACAAAAAGACAAAGCAAGAGTTAGGTCAAGACAAGGACTATTTTTTTGTTTTGTTTTGTGCTGCTTGCTCACTTTTGTTTGACTCTTTGCAGTCCCATAGACCGTAGCCCACCAAGCTTCTCTGTCCATGGAATTTCCCAGGCAAGAATACTGAAGTGGGTTGCTAGTTCCTTCTCCAGGGGATCTTCCTGACCCAGGGATTGAACCCACGTCTCCTGCATCAGCAGGCAGATTCTTTATCATTGCACTGCCTGGCAAGGATTCAGTTCAGTTCAGTTCAGTCACTCAGTCGTGTCCAGTTCTTTGCGACTCCATGGACTGCAGCACGCCAGGCTTCCCTGTCTATCACCAACTCCCAGAGCTTACTCAAATTCATGTTCATAGAGTCGGTGATACCATCCAACCATCTTCTCCTCTGTTATCCCCTTCTCTTCCTGCCTCCAATCTTTCCCAGCATCAGGATCTTTTCAAATGAGACAGTTCTTCGCGTAAGGTGGCCACAGTACTGGAGTTTCAGCTTCCACATCCATCCTTCCAATGAACACGCAGGACTGATTTCCTTTAGGATGGACTGGTTGGATCTCCTTGCAGTCCAAGGGACTCTGAAGAGTCTTCTCTAACACCATATTACAAAAGCATCAATTCTTTGGCACTCAGCTTTCTTTATAGTCCAATTCTCACATCCATACATGACCACTGAAAAAACCATAGCTTTGACTATGTGGACCTTTGTTGGCAAAGTAACGTCTCTGCTTTTTAACATGCTGTCTAGGTTGGTCAAACTGGTTCCAAATAGGAAAAGAGTACATCAAAGCTATATATTGTCACCTTGCTTATTTAACTTATATGCAGAGTACATCACGAGAAACGCTGGGCTGGAAGAAACACAAGCTGGAATCAAGATTGCCGGGAGAAATATCAGTAACCTCAGATATGCAGATGACACCACCCTTACAGCAGAAAGTGAAGAGGAACTAAAAAGTCTCTTGATGAAAGTGAAAGAGGAGAGTGAAGAAGTTGGCTTAAAGCTCAACATTCAGAAAACGAAGATCATGGCATCTGGTCCCATCACTTCATGGGAAATAGATGGGGAAA
>SJYC01135443.1:0-12414 GCA_006408675.1 Madoqua kirkii
CAAGCTGGAATCAAGATTGCCGGGAGAAATATCAGTAACCTCAGATATGCAGATTACACCTATTGCAGAAAGTGAAGAGGAACTAAAAAGCCTCTTGATAAAAGTGAAATAAGAGAGTGAAAAAGTTGGCTTAAAGCTCAACATTCAGAAAACTAAGATCATGGGATCTGGTTCCATCAGTTCATGGGAAATAGATGGGGAAACAGTGGAAACAGGGTTAGACTTTATTTTGGGGGAGCTCCAAAATCACTGCAGATGGTGACTGCAGCCACGAAATTGAAAGATGCTTACTCCTTGGAAGGAAAGTTATGACTAACCTAGATAGAATATTGAAAACCAGAGACATTACTTTGCCAGCAAAGGTCCGTCTTGTCAAGGCTATGGTTTTTCCAGTGGTCATGCATGGATGTGAGAGTTGGACTATAAAGAAAGCTGAGTGCCGAAGAATTGCTGCTTTTGAACTGTGGTGTTGGAGAAGACTCTTGAGAGTCCCTTGGACTGCAAGGAGATCCAATCAATCCATTCTGAAGGAGATCAGTCCTGTGACTGATGCTGAAACTGAAACCCCAATATTTTGGTCACCTCATGCGAAGAGTTGACTCATTGGAAAAAACCCTGATGCTGGGAGGGATTGGGGGCCAGAGGAGAAGAGGACGACAAAGGATGAGATGGCCGGATGGCATCACCAACTTGATGGACATGAGTTTGGGTGAAGTCCGGGAGTTGGTGATGGACAAGGAGGCCTAGTGTGCTGCAATTCATAGGGCCGCAAAGAGTTAGACAGGACTAAGTGACTGAACTGAACTGAAGAAGATCAAGCCAGTCAATCCTAAACAAAATCAACCCTGAACATTCATTGAAAGGACTGTTCGTAAAGCTTCAATACCTTCACCAACTGCATGCGAAGAGCCAGATCATTGGAAAAGACTGAAGGCAAAAGGAGAAGGGAGTGGCAAAGGATGTAATGATTACATAGTATCACTGACTCAATGGACATGAATCCTAGCAGACTCTAGGAGATAGTGGAGTACAGAGGAGCCTGGTGTGCTGCAGTCCATGGGGTTGCAAAGAGTAAGACAAGACTTGGCAGCTGAACAACAACAACAAGAAAGTGGATATGGCAAGTATGTTTTCCAGTGGTCCCCAACCTTTTTGGTACCAGAGACCAGTTTTGTGAAAGACAGTTTCTCCATGGACATGTGTTTCAGGATGATTCAAGTACATTATATTTATTATGTACTTTATTTTTATCAGTATTAGATCATCTCCATCTCAAATCATCAGGGATTAGATCTTAGAAGTTGACCCCTGCTTTAACCTTTTGGAGAGTTTGTTTATTAAAATCTCACTTAAAGAGCTCAGAACCAACACCATCTATTTCTCTTGATTTAAGAAACTAAGATTGAATTGCTGGGTCATAGAACAGATATATATTTAACTTTATAAGAAACTGGCAAGCTGTTTCTAAAGTGGGCATACCATTTCATCCGGCTGCCACCAAAGTAGGAGAGCTCCTCTTGCTCCCATCCTTGTCAACACTTAATACTGTTGGTCTTTTTATTTTTAACCATTTTGGTAGATAATGGGAGTGTCATATTATGGTGGTTTTGATTCGCAGATCAGAGAAGAGACTTTGAAATGTCTAGTTATCATTAATATATACTCTTTTATAAACAGGTTTTTCCCTCCAATCTTCTGCCCATTTAAAAAATCAGGTTATTTGAATGACAATGATGGTGGTAATGATGATCATGATGATGATAGTGATGTTGTGTCAGTGTTTTTTATATGACTTGAAAACAAGTCTTTTCTCATTATATATATATTTCGGATATTCTCTCCCAGTCTGTGGTTTATATTTTTGTTTTATTATCAGTGTCTCACTAAAAAAAGAACCTCTTAACATTTATTTATTACAAATATAAATCTTATGTTATGCTTAGGTCTTCTGGAGTTCTAAGAAATCCCTGTGTACCAGAAAATCATGATGACTTCCTATTTTTTTCCTAGAAGTTTTATAGTGTTGCATTTCTAGTTTAGTCTCATCATATATTTCAAATTAATATTTAAGTATCACATAATGTGGCAGTTGAGATTCATTTTTTTCACACAAATATCCTATATGACAGCATTATTTGTTGACTTTTCTTTTTCCATTGAATTATCTCGGTGCTTTGTCAAAAATCATTTAACTTTTAAAAATGTATGTTTAAGATAAGGTGTCCATATGTGTGTGGGTTTATCTCAGGGCTTTCTATTTTGTTCCATTGGTCTATATTTCTGTCTTTGTGCCAGTACCATACTGTCTTAATGACTGTGGCTTTGTAGTAAAGCCTGAAGTCAGGCAAGTTGATTCCTCCAGTACCATTCTTCTTTCTCAAGATTGCCTTTGCTATTCGCGGTTTTTTGTATTTCCATACAAATCTTGAGATTATTTGTTCTAGTTCTGTGAAAAATACTGTTGGTAGCTTGATGGGGATTGCATTGAATCTGTAAATTGCTTTGGGTAGTATACTCATTTTCACTATATTGACTCTTCCAATCCATGAACATGGAATATTTCTCCATCTATTAGTGTCCTCTTTGATTTCTTTCATCAGTGTTTTATAGTTTTTGATATATAGGTCCTTAGTTTCTTTAGGTAGGTATACTCCACTATATTTCTGTCTTTGTGCCAGTACCATACTGTCTTAATGACTGTGGCTTTGTAGTAAAGCCTGAAGTCAGGCAAGTTGATTCCTCCAGTACCATTCTTCTTTCTCAAGATTGCCTTTGCTATTCGCGGTTTTTTGTATTTCCATACAAATCTTGAGATTATTTGTTCTAGTTCTGTGAAAAATACTGTTGGTAGGTTGATGGGGATTGCATTGAATCTGTAAATTGCTTTGGGTAGTATACTCATTTTCACTATATTGACTCTTCCGATACATGAACATGGAATATTTCTCCATCTATTAGTGTCCTCTTTGATTTCTTTCATCAGTGTTTTATAGTTTTCAATATATAGGTCCTTAATTTCTTTAGGTAGGTATACTCCTAAGTACTTTATTCTTTCGTTGCAATGGTGAACGGAATTGTTTCCTTAATTTCTTTTTCTATTTTCTCATTATTAGTGTATAGGAATGCAAGGGATTTCTGGGTGTTGATTTTATATCCTGCCACTTTACTATATTCATTGATTAGCTCTAGTAGTTTTCTGGTTGAGTCTTTAGGATTTTCTATGTAGAGGATCATGTCATCTGCAAACAGTGAAAGTTTTACTTGCTTCATTCACTTCTGATGGATGAACTTCAACCTTGTCATAGCTGCCCTGACTTTTCAACTTGGTTTTGTGAGCATAAATTCATCAACCTTTCCAGTTTTCCATTCCAACCCTGGGGGAAAAAAATCAAGAGGTCTTAATCTGGTATGTGGAGCTTTCCAGATTGGGGAGTGGTAAAGAATCCACCTGCAAATGCAGGAGATTCAAGAGACACAGGGTCGATCTCTAAGTGGGAAAGATCCCCTGGAGTAGGGAATGGCAACCAACTCTGATATTCTTGCCTGGAAAACTCCATGGAGAGAGAAGCCTGGCGGGCTACAGTCCATGGGGTCTCAAAGAGTCAGGCACAACTGAGCAAATAAGCATGCATGCAATCTACTATGTAGAGTTGCATAAATTAATCCAAAAATGAGTTTATCTCAGATATGCAAAGCACTTCACAGATGAAGTACTATATATCTCAACACTGTGAGATATTATTCCCAATTTACAGATAAGTGATATGAATTGTCCAATTGAGTTGCAGAACCAGACTAGAAACAAGTTCTTCTATCTACAAATCTGTGGAAAGTGCCCTTTCCACATTTTGACTATTGCAAATCACTTAAGAAAATATTTACCTTCTATTATAATCAGTCAGTTCAGTCACTCAATCATGTCTGACTCTGAGACTCCATGGACTGGAGCCCGCCAGAGTTCTCTCTCCATGGAATTTTCTAGGCAAGAATATTGGAGTGGGTTGCCGTCTCCTACTCTAGGGGATTTCATACACTAGGGGACCGTAGTCTGCCAGGCTTCTCCGTCCGTGGGATTTCCCAGGCAAGAATGCTGGAATGGATTGTCATTTCCTTCACCAGGTGATCTTCCCAGCCCAGGGATTAAACCCAGGTCTTCTGCATTGCAAGCAGATTCTTTACTGTGTGATCCACCAGGGAAGCCCTGTTATTATTGTAATACTTGGGAAAAACAACAACAACAACAACACAAACCTTCACTGCTGCTGCTGCTGCTAAGCCACTTTAGTCGTGTTCGACTCTGTGCAACCCCGTAGACAGCAACCCACCAGGCTCCACAGTCCCTGAGATTCTCCAACCAAGAACACAGGAATGGGTTACCATTTCCTTCTCCAATGCATGAAAGTGAAAAGTGAAAGTGAAGTCGCTCAGTTGTGCCCAACTCTTAGCGACCCCACGGACTGCAGCCTACACGCTCCTCCGTCCATGGGATTTTCCAGGCAAGAGTGCTGGAGTGGGGTGCCACTGCCTTCTCTGACAAACTTTCACTAGGAAGGTTTAAACATTTATAGTAGAATGTATTAATTCACAAAAAATATATTTACTAAGCACTTACTACTCACAACAAGCTGTTAGTTTTGAGGGACAAACCTGTTTCTGGGAGTCGTATGTAAACTGTAAACACTACTGTAGAGTGTCATTTTAAAAGAAAATTCACAAATTAGTAATACACTATAAATGCCTGAGTTTCATTAAATTAAGGTCCAAATTAAGGTCTCAAAAATGCTTAGAAAAGAAGTCTTTCCAATCACTTGCTTCAATAACCACCTTTTCATGATAAGGAAACCTAGAAGAGAGAGGTTAACTGCCTTGCTAAGCATCACTTCACCACTTAGTGTCAAAGCAAGATGATTGTTTTAGGCAAGTTTAAAGTTTCAGGACACGATGAGACTTATTGGAACTTTAACATCCAGGACCTAAGAGCAGTTTAACTTGTCTATAGCAAGTGAACATAAACACAAAGGAAGCCTCTAGTTTCTTTTTCAATAATGCGGCAATTCCCTGGTTTACAATTGTGCAGAGATGACTGATTGGTTTATATTTAACAGTTATCAGTAATGGAAATCACCTGACATAATAATCAGGCAGAGCTGGATCATTTACATTTCAACTACTTTGTCGTCGTTGTTTTCTACAAAACTGAAAAGTACCGGTGGTGTGATAAGGCATCCCTCTCCCTCAAAGCTCAAGTTATCACTTTCAACTGTTATATAGGATAGTTTGAGCTGGAAATTTTAAAAGGCATTATTTCCACAGAGTATCAGCATAACAGAAACAAAACACCTTAAGTCAATAAGCATGGAGTTATATAGAATTAATGGAATGTAGACAAATGAGATGTGATCAGTAAAGAGAGTGCTTTGATATCAGTGCATTTTATTCATATCAGAGAGCTTCCTCCTAATTCAAAGCAATCTTAACTGTCAGTAACTTCCAGTGAAAGAAATAGAGAAATCCATTAATGAGCACTGCTTGTCAAATTGGAATCTATATTCTTTTAAATCGGTGGAAAACTGTAGGCATAGAACTCAAGCATAAACAATGCTCTTGGCAACTGGGTATCCATTCACCTTCAGTTCAGTTCAGTTCAGTTCAGTAGCTCAGTCATGTCTGACTCTTTGCAACCCCATGAATCGCAGCACACCAGGCCTCTCTGTCCATCACCAACTCCTGGAGTTCATTCAAACTCACGTCCATCAAGTCGGTGATGCCATCCAGCCATCTCATCCTCTGTTGTCCCCTTCTCCTCCTGCCCCCAATCCCTCCCAGCATCAGAATCTTTTCCAATGAGTCAGCTCTTCGCACGAGGTGGCCAAAATACTGGAGTTTCAGCTTTAGCATCAGTCCTTCCAAAGAACACCCAAGACTGATTTCCTTTAGAATGAACTGGTTGGATCTCCTTGCAGTCCAAGGGACTCCCAAGAGTCTTCTCCAACACCACAGTTCAAAAGCATCAATTCTTCGGCACTCAGCTTTCTTTATAGTCCAGCTCTCACATCCATACATGACTACTGGAAAAGCCATAGCCTTGACTAGATGGACCTTTGTCAGCAAAGTAACATCTCTGCTTTTTAATATGCTGTCTAGTTTGGTCATAACTTTCCTTCCAAGTAGTAAGCATCTTTTAATTTCATGGCTGCAATCACCATCTGCAGTATTTTGGAGCCCCCAAAAATAAAATCTGACACTGTTTTCACTGTTTCCCCATCTATTTCCCATGAAGTGATGGGACCAGATGCCATGATCTTAGTTTTCTGAATGTTGAGCTTTAAGCCAACTTTTTTACTCTTCTCTTTCCCTTTCATTAAGAGGCTCTTTAGTTCTTTGGCACTTTCTGCCATAAGGGTGATGTCATCTGTATATCTGAGGTTACTGATATTTTTCCCGGCAATCTTGAGTCCAGCCTGTGCTTCTTCCAGCCCAGCGTTTCTCATGATGTACTCTGCATATAAGTTAAATAAGCAGGGTGACAATATACAGCCTTGAAGTACTCATTTTCCTATTTGGAACCCGTCTGTTGTTTCATGCCCAGTTCTAACTGTTGCTTCCTGACCTGCATACTGAATGGCAAATAACAAAGGCAGGCAAATAGATAAGAAATACTGGCCCACTTAATTGTTCTTTAAAATACCTGTCTCAACATATCCTGCAAAGTATGTACAAGAGGGTAAGTGGAAAATGAGGCAAAGGAGGAAATCAGGTACAGAAGGATCTCTGATGATGTCATCTCCATTTTAGCTGTGGCATCAGATTGGCCTCAGCTTACTTCATCTATTCTGGGCATTAGGCTCCTACTGCAAATGTTAACTGGGTCCACTAAGTTTAGATGTTTCATCTAATTGAAAAAATTTGAGGATTTGCTTGCAAAAGCACTAATTTAAAAGAATAAAATCTCCACTATAGAGGTTTCAGGCATAAATATACACACGAACTTTTAGTCTCTCAGTCATGTCCAACTCTTTGCAACCCCATGGATTGTAGTTTCTGTCCGTGGAATTCTCCAGGCAAGAAAAATGGACTGAGTTGCCATTACCTTCTCCAGGGGATTTTCCTGACCTAGGGATCAAACCTGGGTCTCCCACATTGCAAGCAGATTCTTTACCATCTGAGCCACCAGAGAAGGCCAGTGAATTATAAATCAAGTAATCAATAGAACCAAGTTATAAAGAGAGATTCTTTACCCTTCATGCTAAAGTATAATTTTCAAAAAGTAAAATCATGACTCTCAAGCAAATATACAATTAACACATGTAAAAGATTTTCTTTAACTCTTTAACTAACAAGAAAGCCAGTAAGATAAGTTTAAAAAGAATTTAAGAAACTGAGGTATTTATGGGAAATTTAACAAAGAAATATTAGAATGAGATTCCTGGGTTAAGATGTAAACTGGTAATGACCAGTAGGCCATAAATCTCAGGGGTTATCTTTTCTAGCAGACTCCATCTCTATCTCCACTTGACAAAGTCAAGTTGGTGAGCCATGTCACTAAAGTCTGGGCCTTTAATCAGTACTAAGTATTGTTATGAACTGAGTACCATCTCTACACAATCCTTGAGTGGCATTGGCCTCTGCTTTATAAAAGGTGGAAGAGTGTCCATCTTTTTTTTTTTTTTCTGGCCTTATTTCCAAGTTTTGGGTAAATTTTCTGGCATGTCATGTTATTACGTACTGCTATAGAACCATAATCTAGGTGAGTCCAAATCAGTTCATGGATCAGGATGAAAATTCTAGTTGACCAAGAGAGTTGTTGATTCTTGTTGTCTATTTGCTTTATTTTGTACTCAGTCATCAAAAGTGCAATAACTTTCAAACCCAACTATATAAATTCCATAAATATATTTTCTATTGCCCTAAGTTTTCTATTTCTATTTAGTTTTGTACAAATCTATGGAATTAAGGGAGTAATGGAAATGTGCATGTTATATGTGAATATTCTCTGTTAAAACTTCCTGAAAAGTGTCTGAGAGTGACTTCTATAATTATATTTAGGGTAACTCTAGAGCTCTCATTAGCTTCAGATAGTGGGGAGAACAGTATCTTTCAAGCTAACCTCTAAATGAAAGAGTTACTGAAAACCCAACTCCTCTTGTGGTTATTCCATGCCTTTTCCCTTTATATTTGCCCTTCCCTCTCTAATTCTTTGCCTTTTTCAACTACAACCTGATAACATCTGACTACTTTTCCAGAATTTTGATGGTTACCTGTTTCACAGGCTATAATATATAAATCATTTTTAAATGAAAAATAAAGAGTGTGATTAAATGATATTATAACTTCATCTGAAATCTCTCCTCATCCTTCAAATCAAAGACTAATGGGAATTTGAAAAACAATGAGTTGAGAGAATCATCATTTTACATAAAACTGTATATGAATCTCTGGTTATTCCTTTGTCATAGTTTTTCTGGAAATGGAATTAGTTTCAAAGGTTACGAACTCTGGAGTCAGACCTCTGATTTTGTTCCCCTACCCTTCTACTTTTTCTCCACAGTTTGTTGTGGTCCACACAGTAAAAGGCTTTGGCATAGTCAATAAAGCAGAAATAGATGTTTTTCTGGAATTGCAGTTCAACCATGAGTGAAAAAAGATTAGCATAGCTAAAAAATCTTTAGAGTAATTAAACATATATATTAGAAAATACTCATATAAAGCAAAAGAGAACATCAGAGTAAAAGAAAAAAAGAGATAAGACAGAAAGATACAAACTGTAAAATGGCAAAGGTAGATCCAACTATATAAACAATATCTTTAAATGTTATTGATTGATATTATCCATTTAAAAGACAGAGGTTGTCCTCCTATACAAAAAAAAAACAAGATCCTACTATATGCTGTCTACCACAGACACGCTAGATTCAACATACTGTTAATAATAGTCTGAAAAATTAAAAAAATGGAAAGTATATCATGCAAACAGTAGCCTTAAGAAAGCTGGAATGACTACACTGTTATCAAAGTAGATTTAAAACAAAAACGCTCTTAGAGCTAAAGAGGATCATTAAAAATGACAACAGAGACAATCCATCAAAAAGTTATACCAATTACAAAAATATGTATTCATAAAAAAAGGCACTGTGTAAACAAAATAAAAATTAAGGGAAATGCATGATATGGCAGAGTTGAGGGAGACAACACAACAATCATAACTTCAGTGTCTAAGCTTCAACAGTTGATTGGACAACTAGGCAGAGAATCAATAAAGAAATAAAATACCTTAACTACACTATAAAGTATAACTATAAACTAGACCAGACATAAATAAAATATTCCACCATAAAATAACAGAGCAGAGATTATTCTCAAGTGCACATGCGACACAATCCAGAACAGCTGAAATCCTATACCATAAAACTAATTTCAATTAATTTAAATGACACAGAACAATACAATGCATATTCTCACACCATAATAGAATAAAATTAGAAATGAGTAACAGAAAAAAATTAAAAATCAAAACCATGTGATGATTATATAACATTATACTCCTAAAGAGCCAATGGGTCAATGAAGAAATCACAAGAAAAATTCTGAAAACATTTTGAGATGAAAAACAAACTGAATCTTGCGGTAGGAAAGTAAATCAGAGCTTAGAGGAAATGTATAGCTGTATAAATGCATATGTAAAAGAGAAGGTCTCATATCAAACACCTCAGTATAGGTGCCCTGTAAACTGATATACTGGAATGATTTATGAAGTGTGAAATAATGTGAATTAGATATGAAATGTAAGGACGCTACTATAACTCCATTATTATCAACAATATGTGACGTTACCTATTTGATACATTAATTTTAAATGATTAAGGCAAAGTTTTCACCCTCTTTTTCTGGATATAGTTTACTTATTACTAAAAATTGTTAAAATAAGTTAAATTTCAATATATAATTGTTTATATAAATTTCTCCTCAATAGCATTTATCTGAAACACCAAAGCGAAGCAAAAATTATTTCTCACCTGTTATTTTAAATCATGAAATAAGTTGCTGTCTATAAATATACATCTGGGCAAATTCACAGTTTCTTTTTCAATAAGCCGAGAACAGAAACAGATCTGAAAGAGATACATTTGTTGGTTCACAATCCCGGGAGATGTGGTGAAATTCCAAACCGGCCCCCACTTCTGAGGAGGGCGAGAAGAGGACGAAGAGAGGGACAGACCACCTCACACTGGTAGGTGGTGGAGTTAAGTTTTAATAAGCAAGGTGACTTACTGATGAGGTTCGTCTTTGGCGGCCAAAAGTGAGTATGTAGACCTCTACGCTCGCCAACCAGAAGCTTAGAACTTTTTATAGAGCATCCTTCATGCGGTTCCGTCACCCTTCAGGCCTCTCTAGACCGTCACTACTGGCGCACAGCTCTGCGAGAGCTGCGGCTGCGCACTGGGGGCAGTGGGCGGGGCCTAGATTCCGAGGCCCGGAGGGGATGGATTCCCCTCCTTCTACTCTCTGTTCAGTCAGCTGTTATGTCCTTTCTGTGACCTCCTCTAGCAGGGTTTTAGGTAAGTAAATACTGTTTGCCTTGGTCCCTCCTTCTTTGTTTATAAATAATACTTTTGTTTGGAAATTCTTTGGAAAAGGAACTAAAGAAAGAGGCGTTTTCTTAGAGATGAAATACAATGCTACGTTTTTGTAGGAATTTTTCAAGAGACCACTGAATCATAAAAGACGTATTTTCAAACTTGAAAATTGCACCGTGCTTCAAAAACATGTAAGTGGCTGCTTAAATATTTTAGTAACAAAAACACTTTGAAAATACATATTCAGGTTAATGATTATTAGGAATGTGGCTTTCTTTTAAAAGTAAAGGTCGTTCTTTACTTGGTATAATTTTTGTTATTCAGTCGCGGTCATGTCTGGCTCTGTGTGACCCATGGACTACAGCATGCCAGGCTCCTCTGTCCTCCACTGCCTCCTGCTCAAGTGCTTATCCACTGAGTTGGTGAAGCTCCCTAACCCATTCCCAGGTGTCTCAGTGGTTAAAGAACCGGCCTGCAGGAGACTCAGACAGACATGGGTTTGATCCGCGGGTTGGAAAGATCCCCTGGAGGAGGCCATGGCAACCCACTCAAGTGTTCTTGACTGGAGAATCCCCATGGACGGAGGATCCTAGCAGGCAATAGTCCATGGTGTCACGTAGAGTCCTACACAACTGAACCGAGTTAACAATCATGCAGAGACCAAAATGTGTTTTGCATTATCTTTTCTTAAGGTTATTTCATCCAGTACCATTTTCTCTTTTTTGAAATGACTAACCATTTCTGACTGAGCAACTGAAAAAACAACCATGTGCTGTGATTTTTCTTTGTATCTTTGTAAAAAGTAATAGATGTATTTAGGTGTGTATATATTCTTGAGCAACTTACTTGATTCCATCTCTGTACTCACATCAGAATCACACCCTCGTAATTAATATTGTATGACTATAACTTTCAAAATCTGGTAGAATAAATCCTCCAACTTGGAATTCTTTTTCAAGTTTGTCTAGGCTATTCTAAAGCAACTTTTTTCAAATATAAATTTTAAGATCATGTTGCAAAATTTCACAACTATAAGACTGTTAAAGCTCCTTGGGGTTGTATTTTTTTAATCACATCTGTTTTTATTTATGCTGAATTGTTTTATTTTAATTGCAGGCTAATTACTTTACAGTATTGTGGGGTTTTTTGCCATACATTCACATGAATCAGCCATGGGTGTACATGTGTTCCACATCCTGACCTTCCTGCCCACCTCACTCCTCCTCCCATCCCTCAGGGTTATCCCAGTGCACCAGCCCTGAGCACCCTGCCTCATGAATTGAACCTGTACTGGCGATGTACTGTATTGAATCAATATAACATGGGGAGAATTGACATCCTAAATTATTTGCTAATTAAGAAATATGGTATACAGATGAGTTTGTCTTTTAAATTTATGTCAGTGACATGATCTGACCATATTAAACTCTTCTTTGATAATTGGTATATTTAGGCTATTTTAAAGAAATTTTAGATTACATTTTTAATTTCACATGTCAGTATATTGAAATATAGTTTATTTGTATGTATTGACTTTATATCTAGAAATTTAATTGACTTATTACTAATAGTGCATTTTATAGGTACTTTTAAAGTTTTCATACATTCGTGTCAATTGCACAAGAGCTTTATGTCTTTTAAATCTTTATTTTGTGTTATTACATTATTTATGAAGTCCCTCATAATAATGAACCAAAGAGTGAACAAAAATGCATCTTTATCTTTTGTCTTAAGGACAAGTTTGATAGTTAAAAATTAGTTATAAGATGCAAATAGGGTATTTTTAGATATTTTTTGTAACTTTGGAAGGATTTGGTTCTGCTTCTAGATTACTTCCTTG
>SJYC01135444.1:0-14374 GCA_006408675.1 Madoqua kirkii
TATAAGAGACACAGAGGTATAGAACGGACTTTTGGCTTCAGAGGGAGAGGGAGAGGGTGGGAAGATCCGGGAGAATGACAGTGAAACATGTATACAATCATATGGGAGATGAAGCACCAGTCTATGTTCAATACAGGATACAGGATGCTTGGGGCCGGTGTATGGGATGAACCGGGGGGATGGGCAGGGAAGGGAGGTGGGAGGGGGCTTTAGCATGGGGAGATCGTGTACACCTGTGGCTGATTCATGTCAATGTATGGCAGAACCAATACAGTACTGTTAAAAAATAATTAATTAATTAATTAATTAAAAAAAAAAGAAGTGAATGAAGCAGAAGGGAAACTTCCTAATCATTTGATCACCAGGATAATGATGACTGACCAATTAAATTAGTCATTATATCCAGCATTAAAATGGCTATAACAGATGTGATCATCCACACTGTAATTTAATGAAAAACAAAAATCATTAATAACACAAGACTAGAGGTAAGGAAACCTGGATTTAGACCCCCACCAATAATAAAGAATATGATCTAAAGTTAATCACTCAACCTTTCTGAGCCCTAGTTTCCACTTCTGTGATACTGTGCTTGGCTATAAATGACTTTCATGTTTCCTATCTGGCATCATTACTGATTCCTGTTCCAGCCATGCCTTCCAGTGATAGAGTTGAGGTAGGTATTTTCTTTTTGCTACATTTCTATATCTTTTCAAATTTATCTAGAATGGCATGTTAAACTATTCTTTATTTTGTGCCTACTGATCATTGCATTTAGATTAGTCAAAACATCTGTCTTGTCTTTTACGATTTGAAGTTTGGAAAGGATATTTCCAACGGATATTTAAAGAGGTTGATAATTAAATTTATCTGTTCACAATTCAGAGAATAAATTAGGCAGGCTCTTTTAATACCAAAAATTATTTTCTCAACACAGTCCAAATTAATAAAATAATTGCAGTCTAAGATTATATATACCTAAATCATAAAATAAAGCTTCAAATTTTTTAAAAATCAGATCAAATAAGATTTTTCTTTAATAGCACATTATCATTCAAACTTAAAAATATTTTGAAGGTAAGTAAAGCAATATTCTAAGCTCATATTTGCAAAGAGAAATTTTTTTCAAGAGAACTAAACAAGTACATTGCATCATGACATTGAGACTAATAAGGCTGGTAATCAGTCAGTCCTAAAGGAAAATCAACCTTGAATATTCATGCTGACGCTGAAGCTCCAGTACTTTGACCATCTGATGGGAAAAGCCAACTAACTAGAAAAGACCCTGATGCTAGGAAAGATTGAGGGCAGCCAAAGGGAGAGAGGGCCACAGAGGATGAGATGGTTGGATGGCATCACTGACTCAGTGGACATGAACTTGGGCAAACTCCAGAAGATAGTAAGGGACAGGGAGGCCTGGTGTGCTGCAGTCCATGCTGTGCTGCAGACAGAGAATTGTACATGACTTAGCACCTGGAAACAAAGGCTGGTAACCTGTCTTCCACGGGAACTAGAGAAAGTAGCCTCCCTCGAGACATGTAAATGTGAATCAACCTGGTGAGGCAATTCATGAATCAACTTGAACAACGAAAATGAAACAAAGTCTCTTTATGATACCATATGCCTTGTCAACATTTGTTCATTTGCCTGTCAACCTTATTTGGCTGTTATAAAGGCCAATGAAGTAGGAAGTGAAAACTCAGAAATATGACTGAGGACTGTAAGATTTTCTTGCTGTAGAATCAAGCAGGATGGGGTCTAGGCCCTGGGTCTCTGTAGCTGGCAAGCCTTTACCTCTTTGATAGGGCTACTACGTTGGGGACATTGTTGCTGTTACAAAATCAGGGTTTTGTGCATGAAGGGGAGGAAACAGCTGTCTTCCATGCATATTGTCCAGTATACTCATATCTGATTGACTTCCTCTAAGTGAGTACCTGTTCAATCAGGATTTTCAACTTTCACTGCCTTTCTGCTAAGCTATGGAGCTCCTAGAAAAGCAAAAAAGAAATCCAAGCAAAATAGAAAAACAAAACTAATGACTTTTTCTGCATAAGCATTGCTGAGGTAACTGCCATGGAACCACAGAACTCTGAAGGACAGTTTGTAAACCACTCTAAGAGTTTTTCAATTTTTTAAAAGTTGTGACATCCAAAAATGAACACATATTTCAGGGCATGCACAGTTTGGCTTACATGAAATTGATCTGTCAACTCACTTGCTTATATCTGGTAGATGTTTTTTAAACCCATTTTCTGTTTACCTATATGTCAGATTAACCAAGGATTTCTGTTCTGTCAGTAAAACTTACTCACTGAAGTCTACAGGGCTGAAGACTCAAGGCTAGGGAAGCTATTCTCTAGTATACTCTATGTGTCCTCTCTCCCAGTTGAGTGGTGCACTTATCAAGACGTGGTTGAGCTTTTCTAAGTTGTTCATATGGTTGTACCTGTTACTGCAATAATGTAATTTGAATATTATATAATCAAAGAAATATAAATGCAAAAATAAAAGTGCTATCTTCTGCTTACAATAGCCAAGACATGGGAGCAATCTAAATGTCCATCAACAGAAAAACGGATAAAGAAGAGATATATATAATGGACTATTACTCAGCCACAAAAAAGAACAAAAATAATGCCATTTGCAGCAATATGAGTGGGCCTAGAGACTGTCGTACTGAGTGACTTAAGTCAGACAGAAAAGAAGAAATATCATATGATATCCTTTACATGTGGGATCTAAAAAGAAATAATACAAATGGACTTACTCACAAAACAGAAAGAGATTCAAAACTTAGAGAATGAGCCTATGGTTGCCAGAGGGAGGGGTACAGGGAGGGGACAGTTAGGGAGTTTGGGATGGGCATGTACACAATGCTATATTTAAAAAAGATGACCAACAAGGACCTACTGTATAGCACATGGAACTCTTCTCAACGTTATGTGGCAGTCCGGATGGGAGGGGAGCTTGGGGGAGAGCAGATGCATGTGGATGTATGGCTGAGTCCTTTTGCTGTTCACCTGAAACTATCACAACATTGTTTATTAATCAGCTATACCCCAATACAAAACAAAAAGTTTTTTTAAAAATAAAAGTGCTACCTCGTGAAAACTAGATTGACAAAAATTAAGTCAAAGAAGAAAACATAGGAGACAATCTTTGAAACCTTGGCTTAAGCCGAGCCAAAATTTCTTAGATGGAACACAAAAAACACAGACTGCGAAAGAAAAAAATCAATAAATCAGACTTCATTGAAATGAAAACATTTTGTTCGCTGAAAGAAAATGAGAAGAAAAGCTTGAACTGGGAGAAAACATTTGCAACACATATGCTCAATAAAAGACATATTCACAATAATAACGGTTAAGTAAAGAACTCTCACAATTCAATAAGATTACACACACACACGTGTATAATATATATATTAGGTTTTATATATATATATAAAACCTATATATATATATATATAAAACTAATTTAATAGTGATCCTAAGAGTTGAACAAATAAGTAATGGGTGGTGGATGAGAAGAGCCAGTTTTCTCCCTGTTGGAGAGGGAATGAGCCCTGGATTAGAGCCTGAGACATCTTTTGAATTCACTAAGTAATCTTCCCAGGTGGCTCAGTGGTAAAGAATCCACCTGCCAAGCAGGAAACGTGGGTTTGACCCCGGGTCAGGAAGATCCCTGGAGGAGGACGTGGTACCCCACTCCAGTCTTCTTGTCTGGGAAATCCCAAGGACAGAAGAGCCTGGCGAGCTATAGTCTTTGGGTCACAAGGAGTCGAACATGGCTTAGCAACTAAACAACAACAAAGTAGCTAGTACACGCAAGAACCTAATTCTATCTTAGAGGGCATAGGGATTTCAAGTACAACTGGGCCTTATGAGAACAGGAAAGGTCTCCGTAATGCAGCCTCCGGAGGGCTCGTCAGACAGCTTCTCTCTCTCTGATGCTCTCTGTGGTCACATTATCTCACCTAAAGCTTCTACATTCTCCAGTTCTTCTTATACCTGGCCTTTTCCTCCTATGAAACCACATGCACATGGTTGCAACTTGCCACCAGCTTGAAGTCTACATGAACTAAGCTCAGTGCTCACCACCATTGACCTGAGTTAATCCCTGTCTCTTAGATTTAGTTCTTCAGAGAGGATATCATTGGCCAACTTGGGTCACCTGTGTCAGGGTTACTTGTGTAAACATGGCTGCTGGGCAAGAAACTTCATTGGTGTGCAACCTGTGCAATCACGTGGGGTCCTGGGCTCTGAAGGACTCTCCACACTCACTTTAAGGTTCCAGTGTCACTATCATAAAATTCTTTATATAAAAACTCTTTATATATACATATATATTTTATTTATTTATTTATTTATTTATGACTGTGCCCTATCTTCCCTGGTGGCTCAGATGGTAAACCTTGCTTACAATGTGGGAGACCTGGGTTCGATGCCTGGGTCAGGAAGATCTGGAGAAGGAAACGGCAACCCACTCCAGTACTTTTGTCTGGAAAATCCCATGGATGGAGGAGCATGATAGGCTATAGTCCATGGTGTTGGAAAGAGTCGGACATGACTGAGCGACTTCCTTTGCAGCAAACCTTTCCTTTGTACTATATCTTCGTTGCTGCTTGAGCTTTTCTCTAGCTGCAGTACGCAAGCTGTTCATTACAGTGGCTTCTCTTGTTGAGGGACATGGACTCGAAGGCACATGGGCTTTGGTAGTGCAGCACATGGACTTAGTAGCTGCGGTTCCCAGGCTCCAGAGCACAGGCTCAGCAGTTGTGGTGCACGGGCTTAGTTGCTCCCAGGCATGTGGAATCTTCCTGGACCAGGGATCAAATCCATGTCTCCTGCTTAGGCAGGCAGATTCTTAACCACTAAGCCACCAGGGAAGCCCTATCATGAAATTCTTTATTTTCAAATGAGGGCACCGTAAATGATTTTGCCATTTCTGTTGCTGGACTCAGCCATGGGACAAGATTTGGTGGTGTGGATAGATTCTCTTATAAGCAGATACTGGCAGATAGGAAATATTTGGTGTATTTAGAGTCTTGATTTTCAAAACGAGGCTTCTTCCTTCTTTGTAGTCACATCCCTGCTTAGTGTCTCATTCATCTCATCAGAAAATTGTTATTGTGTCCCTAAGTCATGTCTGACATTTTTGCAATCCCATGGGCTGTCCATGGGATTTTTTTTCCAGGCAAGAATACTGGAGTGGGTTGCCATTTCCTTCCCCATGGAATCTTTTCGACCCAGGAATTGAACCCATGGCTCCTGCCGCATCTCCTGCATTGCACTGGGTTCTTTATCTCTGAGCCACTGGGGAAGCCTGTATATATTGGCTCCTAATGTACTATTTTGTGGTATGTACTGAAAACGCTCAGTGAACAAGATAGGTTTAGATCTTTGTCATGGAACTGAGTGTCAAGCCAAGCTGACCCCAGTCCTAGAGTTACCGCCTTGTTCAGTTCTTTCTCAAGGAAGTGAGATTCTGAACTTTCCATCTTGAAGCTTCCTGTCTGCTCGTGTCATAACTTGGACAAGTATAATTGAAAGGTATGTGGGGACCTTAGTGGCAGAGCCTGGTAGGGAAAAGAAGCCAGTAGTAAGATTTGCAGACTTGCCAGACTAGAGTTTCCTTTATTGCCCCAATTCAAGCACACTGAGTCCCAAGAGACTGATAGTCAGCAGCCTAATATGGCAAGTCCAAAGGGCATACTAAGTTTGCCCCCAGCTGCCATTAATATAAAGGTTAGTCTTATCTGATAGGAAATGGGAGTGCAAGGCATCAGGGAGTTGTAAAACTCAGATGGGTAGCAACGTTGTGGTTTTAAGTCCTAGATTTATTTTATAGCAAGATAGTTAGCTAGCAGCTGGGAACATAAGGAAACACAGTCTTTCTAGTAGAAAGTGCTGGAAGAAGTAGGGAGGAGGTATGACATGTCAAGTATATAGATGCTCAGATATTAATAAAGATCAACTAAGGAAGCCAATGCAGAATACACCATAGAAAGTATTAAGACGAGGCTGAGATCCCTGGACTCGCAAATCATGGTCAACACACCAGCACAACCATTTTCAGATCCAACCAACTGCTGACTCTTCCTTGTACTGTGGAGAAGTGACTCAGGATCCAAGTGTGGTTGACTCTGTGAGTTGAAGATATCTGTATCTACAACCGATCAGATTTGCTTAAATGCATTAATTTGTGAATATTGTTAACTCTGCAGTTATTCTATGCTGAAGATAGCTCAGAGGTAAAGAATCCACCTGCCAGCACAGGAGACGTAGGTTGGATCCCAGGTTGAAAGGATCCCCTGGAGAGGAAAGTTGCAGCCCGCTCCAGTATTCTTGCCTGGAGAATCTCATGGACAGAGGAGCCTGGCAGGGTGAGGTCCACGGGGTCGCAAGAGTCTGACACAACTGAAGCGACTTAGCGCATACTCTAATTCACCCATTTACTGAGGACTCCTTTGTGCCAGACACTGTGCTGTAAGGATTTGTATGTATTATCTCATTCAGTTCTCCCAATCATGCTGTCAAGACAGTAGTAATATCCCTATTTTATAGGTTGCTAAATATGGGATGATCCCATGGACAGCTGCCATAATCCCATGGCAGGTTGCAGTCCTTGGGATCGCAAACAGTCAGACATGGCTGCTGGCTGAGCACACGAAAGTAAACCGCATTTTGAGGTGTTCATCTACTTTGCGGTATACTTCTCTTATTCTGACCACTTCATTAGAGCATGCTTTCTGATGTGTCCTGCAATAAAGCCACTTTCCTATGGCAAAAATTGCTAACCTTTCTTCCTGTTAGTAAGAGAACACCTGAATTCGGCTAATCACATGACTGTACAACTTTATTTTTCAGCACCCTAGGAGCAAGATGTGGCTAATAGAAGACTAAGCTTTGCCTGTGTGATGTGACTGGCGATGAGGAGTGCAACTTCAGCATCATTTCCTCAAGAGGAAAACTGCTCACTTGGAGCTACTACTTCCGCTTTTTCCGCTGGCTGGATCACTGCAGCAGTGTCCTTGACCTGAAGTGTGGCAGAAACAGTAATCTGGGCGCCACGATGACCCCCACCAAATTAAGCACCCCCACCAACTTGAGACTGTTAAGTGATAGAAAAACAACTTTTAACCCCACTGTTTTGGGAGTCTCTTTACTGCAGTTATTGTAGCCTGTACTCTAATCTGGGCTTCCCCATGGCTCAGTGGTAAAGAGTCTGCCTTTGATGCAAGAGCTGCAGGGGACTTGGGTTCGATCCCTGGCCCAGGAAGACCCCTGGGGAAGGGCATGGCAACCCACTCCAGTATTCTTGCCTGGAGAATCTCATGGACAGAGGAGCCTGGCAGGGTGAGGTCCACGGGGTCGCAAGAGTCTGACACAACTGAAGCGACTTAGCGCATACTCTAATTCACCCATTTACTGAGGACTCCTTTGTGCCAGACACTGTGCTGTAAGGATTTGTATGTATTATCTCATTCAGTTCTCCCAATCATGCTGTCAAGACAGTAGTAATATCCCTATTTTATAGGTTGCTAAATTGAGGTTCAGAGAAGTTAAGCTACTTGCTCAAAATTTCTTAGCTAGTAAATGGCATAGGATTCAAATTCAGGGCTGCTTGACTACATAGTCCTCATTGTATCTCCCATGTATCTCCCATGATGCTGCTGAGCCTTCTGGGAATTTTGTTTCCTCTTCTAATGTGACATTGTAGAAATGTTGCTGCAGATGTAAAACATTTTCCTTTCTATATTCCACTTCATTCACACAAAAATGCAGAGAGTTTAATATACATTATTATTAAAGGTAATGAAAACAAGTGGGATGGGCCATTTCCAGTTATCTTGTTTACCCCTTTGATTCTATCTTTATTTTCTTCTTGTAACATTATTAAGGAGGTTATGACTCTATGTACCCCAGGAGTCATTTTCTGTAATAAGTTTCCTTTCCTGATATATAATTGAAGAGAAGCTCTGAGACTATTAAAAGAATTAATGTTTCAACTAAGAGTCTTATTGCTTGTATATATTTTTTAATTATAGGAGAATGGCATCAGTAGATAAAATATGGTCTCTGCTTCCATGTGCAACATAGTGGTGGGTATATTGCTTTTTTAAAAATTTAATCTGGGGACGCGTCAGTTACAGGAAGGGTATGAGTTAGGTACACCTGAACTCTAGCAACGTTTTACTTTAGGATTTAAAACCAGGAAATGCTGAGATTAAAAGCACACTGATATCTTCAGGAAACAGTTGTGAGTGTGTGGTATGGGAGAGAGGATGCGGTCTAAGTCATATAAATAACAAATATTTGAGTTCACTAATTGTCAGGCACCACAGGCATACCTCATTTTATTGCACTTCACTTTATTGTGCTTCACAGACACTGTGTTTTTTCACAAGTCAAAGATCTGTGGAAACCTTGGGTCAAGCAAACCTATCGGTGCCATTTTTCCAACAGCATTTGCTCACTTTGTGTCCCTGTGTCCCATTTTGGTAATTCGTACACTATTCCAGACTTTTCCATTACTATTGCATTTGTTATGGTGATCTATAATCAGTGGTCTTTGATGTTACTATTGCAGTTGTTTTGGGGCACTACGAACCATGCCCATGTAAGACAGTGAACTTAACCCATAAAATGTGTGTTCTGACTGCTCCATTGACTGACTGCTCCCTCAAGCTTCACTATGTCACTGTCCTTCACACATTTCACTCTGTGTGTGTGTGTGTGTGTGTGTGTGTGTGTGTGTCTGTCTGTCTGTCTGTCTGTCTGTTTATCTCTCTCCTTGGGCCTCCCTATTCCCTGAGACACATCACTATTGAAATTAAACCAATTAATGATCCTGTAATATCCTGTAAGTGTTCAAATGAAAGGAAGTGTTGTATGTCTCTCACTTTAAATCAAAAGCTAGGAATGATTAAGCTTAATGAGGAAGACATGTTGAAAGCCGAGACAGTCCAAAAGCTTGGGTCTCTTGGGTCAAACAGTTAGCCAAGATGCAAATACAAATGCTCAGTGACAGCACACCTGGTCAGCCCAGAGCTTTGATGGAGATGTGCATTGAGATTCATGTTGTTTTCATGCCTGCTAACATAACATCCAGCCAGCCACCCATGGATCAAGGAGTCATTTTGACTTTCAAGTCTTGTGATTTAAGAAATACATTTTGTAAGGTCATAGCTGCCACATATGGTGATTCCTCTGATGGATTCAGGCAAAGTAACCTGAAAACCTCTGCAAAGCATTCATCATTCTAGATACAATTAAGAATATTCGTAATTCACAGGAAGAGGTCAAGATATCAGCGTGAACAGGGGTTTGGGAGAAGTTGATTTTAACCCTCATGGATGGCTCTGAAGGCTTCAAGACTTTGGGGAAGAAATAGCACTGGATGTGGTAGAAATAGAAGGGAGCTGGAAGTGGAAGTGGAGCCTGAAGATGTGACAGAATTGCTGCACTCTCATTCTAAAACTTGAACACACGAGGAGTCGCTTCTTATGGATGAGCAAAGAAAGTGATTCTTGAGATGGAATCTAGTCCTGGTGAAGATGCTGTGAAGACTGTTGAAGTGATCGTAAAGGATTTAGGATGTTTCATCAATTTAGTTGATAAAACAGTAGCAGGATCTGAGAAGACTGACTTCAGCTTTGAAAGAAGTTGTGTTGTGGGTAAAATGTTATCAAACAGCATTGCATGCTACAGACACAGAAAGCAAGAATCAACCAACACAGCAGATGTCATTGTTTAAGAAATTGCCACAACCTCCCCAGTCTTCAGCAACCACCACCTTGATCCGCCAGCAGCCATCAACATTGAGGAAAGGCCCTCCACCAGCAAAAAGATTAAGACTTGCTGAAGCCTCCAATGATGGTTAGCGTTTTTCAGCAATAAAGTATTTTTTATATGTGTCCATTTTTTAAGACATAGTGCTATTATGGGCTTAATAGATTACAATTTAGTGTAAGTATAACTTTTATATGCACTGGAAGACCAAAAATATTAGTGACTTTCTTTATTGCAATATTCACTTTGTTGAGGTGGTCGGGAACCAAACCTACAGTACTCCTGAACTATGCCTATATGCTCTGCAACAGAGATACAAAGATAAATAAGACATGGGTTTCATGTACATGGGATATTGCTTTTGCTTTTTAATTCATTTGAGTTATTATAAGTTTATTCTTTGGGTTTTCTGTATTGTACTCTATAGAAAATAAAATTTGCTTTTAAAAGACAAGATTTCAAGATATAATGATGTTCTGACCTAGAACCAGTTCATCCCCCATTAATATCACTCTTCAAAACTACAATTTCTGCATGGATGATTCAGAAAACACAATAAAAAGAGTCATAGGACAAGGAGAAAGGGACAAATGGACCTCAAAATATTTTGGGGAGGAGACAGGGTTTTGTTTCACAACCTAGAATGAAATAGAATCTGAAACAGATTTCCTGAGTCAGAAAATTTGGGTTAGAACCTTGCCCTTGCTCTATAACTTTAGGCAAATTACTTCAATATTCAAAACTTATTTATTGGAAACTGGAAACGTTGTTTAATCACTAAGTCATGTTCATCACTTTTGCGACCCCATAGACTATAGTCCACCAGTCTCCTCTGTCCATGGGATTTCCCAGGCAAATATACTGGAGTGGGTTGCCACTTCCTTCTCCATATTGAAAACTGACTATGGGTCAAACACTGAACTAGGAGTATATTGTAGTGAACATCATAGACAAAGTCCCTGTCTTTGTGTCGGTTTAGTGGTATGTATTTGACAAAATAGGACTTCCCTGTAGCTCAAATGATTAAGAATCTGCCTGCAAGGCAGGAGACCAGGGTTTGATCCCTGGGTTGGGAAGTTTCTCTGGAGAAGGGAATGGCAATCCACTCCAGTATTCTTGCCTGGAGAATTCCATGGACCGAGAAGCCTGGTGGGCTACAGTCCATGGGGTCGCAGAGTTGGACACGACTGAGCGACTAACACACACATTTGACAAAATAAAGCCCATAAAGGAATAAAGTACTATTTTAGAAAGGGTGATCAGCAAAGACCTCTCTAAGAGGGTGTCATTTGAGGTGAGGCTTAAATGAAGCAAAGATATGGCTTTCTCATCTATAAAATGAAAAATAATAAAGATCTACCTTATGGGCTAACAATAGACTGAGACAGTATATGGGGTTAATAAGCCATAATCACTAATCCAAAGTGAGGTACTCTTACTCTTACTGTTCCTGTTGTGTTTATCTTTGAAAATAATGTTCTAGGCATTTACAGAGGTTGAGAAGGAGAAAGGAGCAGATTATAGAAAATATGAAAGAGCATAAAAAGAAGTTTAAGGATTTTTTTGGCGATACAGTGGATAAGAATCCACTTGCCTATGCAGGGGACATGAGTTCAGTCCCTGGTCCAGGAAGACTCCACATGCCACAGGGCAACTAAGCCCATGAGACACAGCTGCTGAAGCCAGCACACCTGGAGCCCACGCTCTGCAACAAAGAGTAGCCCCCACTTGCCGTGACTAGAGAAAGCCCACGCGCAGCAATGAAGTCCCAGTGTAACCAAAAAATAAAGAAGTTAACCTATTTAATAATTTAGTATAGAGCATCTGTGGTACTTGTTCATCCTTTTTTATAATCCAGTCTTTAAAATCACAATTCTGTAAACAATTCATTAAGTAACATTTTCCCCCAAATTTAAAAATAACCTTTATTGAAATTTACTTTACATATAATAAAATGCATTTACTGTATACATAAGGCTTCCCTGGTGGCTCAACTGGTAAAAGAATCTACCCATAATGCAGGAAATCCTGGTTTGACTCCTGGGTTGGGAAGATCTGCTGGAGAAGGGATAGATTACCCACTCCAGTGTTCTTGGGCTTCCCTGGTGGCTCAGCTGGTTGGGAAGATTCCCAGGAGAAGGGAGTGGCTACCCACTTCAGCATTATGGGCTTCCCCGTTGGCTCAGATGGTAAGAACCTGCCTACAATGCAGAAGACACAGGTTCAATCCCTGGGTTGGGAAGTTCCCCTGGAGAAGAGAATGGCAACTCACTCCAGTATTCTTGTCTGGACAGGTCCACTGACACAGGAGCCTTGTGGGTTACAGTCCATGTAATTGCAAAGAGTCAGACACAATTAAGTGACTAACACTTTTTCCCTATATTGTATACTTACAGTTCAATGCTTTTTGAGAAATGAACTAAACTGTAAACAGTACCACAAACAAGATTTAGAGCACTTCTATCACTCTTTGTATCCTTTCCAGTTTAATCCACTCCACCCTTGATCCCAGGAAACTATTGATCTGCTTTCTGTCACTATTGATTAGTTTGCCTGTTCTAAATTTTATGCAAATGAAAGTATGCAGTATGAAATCTTTTGAGTCTTTTTTGTTTTATTCAACATGTTTTCAAGACTTGCATGTATTGTTGCATGCATCTGAAATTTTTTTTGTTTTATTGCTGAGTAGTATTCCTTGCCATGGATTTAGAGCAATTTGTTTATCTGGTCACCTGTTGGTAGACATTTAGGATGCTTCTAGTTGTAGGTTTTTATTAATAAAGCTGGTATAAATACTCATGTACAGACTTTGTGTAGACATATTTTCATTTCTCTTGAGTAAATATCTAAAAGTAGGATTACTAGGTTGCATGTATTTAACTTTACAGGAAACTGCCAGATTGTTTTCCAAAGTAGTTGTGCTATTTAAAATTTCCACAGGTAATATATGAGTGCTCCAGCTGCTCTGTATTTTCACTAACACTTTATATTATCAGTCTTTCTAATTTTAGCCATTCTAGTAGGTTTGAAGTGGCATCTTATTGTGGTTCTGTTTTATTGTGTATACCTATGATGACTAATGATGTTGAACTTTTTTCTTATACCTATTGGATATTAATACATTTTATTTTGTGAATTTTTTTATAATACTAATATTTGAGTCTGTTCCCCATTAAACATTTTCTTCTTATATTTTGCTGTAAAGTGCTTTGTATATTTTGTATACAAGTCTTTTGTCCAGTGTATGTATAGTGAATATTTTTTACCCCATATTTGGCCTGCTTGTTTTATTTTTTAATTTTTTGCTGTTTTGATTTTTTTAAAGAATATTTTTGAAGAGTAAGATTTTGGTATTTATTAAGTCCAATTTATCAGTTTTTTTCTTTGATGATTAGTTTTATTTTTTCTACTTCTATGAAACATTTATGTAACCCAAGTCCATAAATACTTTCTCTGTTTTCTTCTAGAAATATTTGTATATTAGAATTTTAGGAATCAGTGAACTAAATACATTTTAGGAATCAGTGAACTAAAATGGACTGGAATGGATGAATTTAATTCAGATGACCATTATACCTACTACTGTGGGCAAGAATCCCTTAGAATAAATGGAGTAGCTATCATAGTCAGCAAAAGAGTCTGAAATGCAGTGCTTGGATGCAATCTAAAAAACAACAGAATGATCTCTGTTTGTTTTCAAGGCAAATCGTTCAATATCACAGTATTCCAAGTCTATGCTTCAACCACTAATGTTGAAGAAGCTGAAGTTGAATGGTTCTGTGAAGACCTACAAGACCTTCTAGTATTAACATCCAAAAAAGATGTCTTTTTCATCACAGGGGACTGGAATACAAAAGTAGGAAGTCAAGAAATACCTGGAGCAACAGGCAAATTTGACCTTGGAATACAAAATGAAGCAGGGCAAAGGCTAACAGAGTTTTGCCAAGAGAATGCATTGGTCATAGCAACACCTTCTTCCAACAACACCAGAGACAGCTACACATGGACATCATCAGATGGTCAATACCAAAATCATATTGATTAAATTCTTTGCAATCAAAGATGGAGAAGTTCTAAACAGTCAGCAAAAACAAGACCAAGAGCTGATTGTGGCTCAGATCATGAACTCCTTATCACAAAATTCAGACTTAAATTGAAGAAAGTAAGGAAGACCACTAGACCGTTCAGGTATGATGCAAATCATATCCCTTATGTTTATACGGTGGAAGTGACAAATAGATTCAAGGGATTAGACCTGATAGAGTGCCTGAAGAACTATGGATGGAGGTTTGTGACATTGTACAGGAGGCAGTGATCAAGACCATCCCCAAGAAAAAGAAATGCAAAAAAGCAAGAGGGTTGTCTAAGGAGGCCTTACAAATAGCTGTAAACAGAAGAGAAATGAAAAGCAAAGAAGAAAAGGAAAGATATACTCATTTGAACGCAGAGTTCCAAAGAATAGCAAGGAGAGATAAGAAAGTGATTAGTGCAAAGAAACAGAGGAAACAATAGACTGGGAAAGACTAGAGACCTCTTTAAGAAAATTAGAGATACCAAGGAAACATTTCATGCAAAAATGG
>SJYC01135448.1:0-26226 GCA_006408675.1 Madoqua kirkii
GAAATAAATTGAAATAAAAATGCAACTGTTATCTGGAAAGCCAGTTTTAATATATTATTAAAATTTAAGTGATCTCAAAGTAAATTTAAAAGTTTTATAATAAGCAAATGTTAACATTTTATGATATATAAACATTTAATTGCATAGAGAAATATTAGTATTTAAATATGAGAGTAACGCTAGTCTTAAAGAACATGCCTGCCATTGCAGGAGACATAAGAGATACGAGTTTGATCCCTGAGTCAGGAAGATCCCCTGGAGCAGGGCATGGCACCCCACTCCAGTATTCTTGCCTGGAGAATCCTGTGGACTGAAGAACCTGGTGGGCTATAGTCCATAGAGTTACAAAGAATCAAACATGACTGAAATGACTTAGCACATGCATACAGAATAATTAGATCCTTAAGCTAGAAACTTTGGAAGTCACTATTATGAAAAATATGGAGCCGCTGAAGAGTTTGCAAAGGGTTACTTTTGAATTTAGATAGCTCCTTAAGGCCACACAGTGAAAACTCTAATAAGGTGGGTACAATGGGAAGCAGGGAGGACATTCAGAATTCTATTATGAAATTGCAGAACACAGTGAGAAAAAGCTAAATTTTGAGGGGTGGTAATAGAGATTGAGAAGAAGGAAATGATCCAGATGGATTCAAAATTATTTCAGGAATGAAATCAAGATGATTTTGTTAATTGGAAGTGAGAAAGAAAAATATATTCTGCTCTATAAAGATAAGATGTCATTATCGCCAAGACTGGACATATGATTAACCATGGGATGAACTAGGACTAGGAACATGTCCTCACTAAACTGAAAAATCCAGTGGCTGCTTGTCTCCTGTGAGTGTTGCAAGAGTAGTGTTAGGCTATCCAACATCTTAGTGAAGATTTTGTTCTCACCTATGAATCTCTTTCTACCTCATGGATGGCCACCTGATGTAAATAGCCAACTCATTGGAAAAGACTGGAGGCAAAAGGAGACAGAGGAGGAGAGGTTGAAATGGTAGATAGCATCACTGACTCAATGGACATGAATTTGAGCAAACTCTGGGAGATAGTGAAGGACAGGGAAGCCTGGCGTGCTGTGGTCCATGGGGTCATAAAGAGTCAGACATGACTTAGCAATAGAACAACAACACAACATCTCATCAAACTAGAAATACATATGGACTAACAACTGATCCTGAACCCTGAGGATTTACTGAAGGCAAACGGAAGCAGGCCGACTAGGTGCATTGTCCTAACTTCATCATTAGTTGTCTGATTAAAGACTTATTATTGTAGATACTCTTTTAAGATGGAATATGCTCTATATCATCTTTGTACCTTTTCTTGAAGACTCCAGCAAAGGGGAATTCTATGTTTCCTGTGACTACACAATTTAATTTGGATAATGATAAATGCTAGGATGCTGTCTCTTGATTCAAACTAGAAGTACCTTACCTTTCAACAAGTGATGCTGGGTTTACCTACAGTCGGGCCACACAGAACAAACTCTAATTAGTCTTCTTGATTTACCACTACTTCCAAAAATGGAGACAATTTTCATACTTATATCCCTGACTACTGATCACTTCTGTAGACTAAATATGCTTATTTCCTAGTCCCTTGCCTTGATTTCTCATGTGATATGATTCTGATCCTGGCAACTGTCCTTTGAATGTGTCTGCAACTCTCCTAACATTTTCCAAAAACTTCAGGCCTATCCAGCAGTCCCATAGTGCCGTTAGGATAGAACATGTTCCTTGCCTCTGCCTTGTGTTTCTTTCAGGTCACTTGCTGGCAGCTGGGCATTCATGCACAGCATCATGTTGAAATTTTCAGATGAGGGCTACAAGAACAGTATAATGGGAGCCACACATGGTCAGTTTTCCCTGGAGGCTTCGGTGGAACCCACTCAAGTGCTGCATACAGTTGTGCCGTGAAGGGTAAGGGCCTCATCAGCTGCCACAATCCTGCTCTCACTGCACCAGGAAGAGTGCATCACCCTCCTTCTCTCACTTAGTACCCTCCTTTTTTTTGCACAACCACCAAAACCAAATGGGAAAAAAGTGAAATAAATACCAATAGCTAAAATAATAGCATATTCTTTGTGCAGCTGGCACTCAAGTAGAGTTGGATATGCAACATTAACACTCATGCCAGGTTTCAAGACAGCCAGGTCAACAAACACTGGAACACAGAAAACTAATTCAGAGAGGAAAACAGGTGGAATTCTTGGCTAGATTATGTCAACTGATACATTTCATGATAATTCTTATTCATTAGAGTAGCCTTGGGATGGTATTTATCATGACACGGTGAGTACCAAGAAGGAGACTTGAAATTTCATACATTATGCCCTAAACGCTAACACATCTTGAATATTTTTCCTAATTCCTCAAAACATTGACTGAGCAGGTTGCTCAATACCAGGGAAACGTATTTTGATTTGTTCTATAAGAAAGTCTCATTTAAATGGAAGAAACAGGCATTTAATGAAAACCTAGGAGTACCAAAATTGTACTAATACACTGGCTATACTCAGGAATTTTTAGCACTAGATCTTGACTATTTATTTGTGTGTTTTGATTTACTTCTAAGTAGTATTTTATAGGTACCATTACCACTGTTTTTATTATTATTATTTATTCCTAAAATAAACGGAGGCTGAGAAACCAAGCCATATGTTCACAGTGAGAAAACCAACCCAGAGCAAACTGGGATTTGCCTCTCATTTGACTCAAAGCCCACGCCTGTGGTCTTATCCATTTGCAAACTTTACTATGATTTTTATTTCATATTGCCTCCTATTAAACCCCTTTTCTCTAGGTGAAAGCCTATGACAATATAGTGAAACATGTTTCTACAATTAAATCCTACACAAGTATGAGGTCAGTTTTAATTTCCACTGGGCCTTGAATACCTACTCCATCTTGGTTACTACCAAACAATTTAGTGCTGAATATAATCAATTTTGGTTTGTTTTGTTCCTTTAGCTTTTACTGTACTCTGTTATTTCTTTGTGGAAAGTAATAGAAAAGAAGTCATCCTCGTGAGTATATAATCAAACAAACATTCAGCAGATCTATCTGATCAAGGAAAAAATAATCTAATTTCTAATAGCTTGTCTTGTTCATAACCATTATGAACATATCTTATTCATAAACATTAACATTTATGAACATGCATCTTGCAGTATTCAAACATTTTGACATTTCTGTGATGCTCCCTAGTAGAAAGAAGCAGTAATGACATCAGTAGGAACTAAGCTGAATTCTGGCTTCAACATTTTCTGGTCTACAACCTTTAGACCATACATAAGAAGATAGTTATACTCTATCATCTGTAAATAGAGTTTCTTTCTACCATGAAGTTGAGTTGAAGACAAATGTGATGGCACACGAAAAACAACTATTATTGTCTCTTATTTGGTTTATTGCCAGAACTGAGGAGTATTACTAACTTCCGGACTAAAAAACATTGATGTTGTCAAATAATTTCTGACTAAAACAGAACAATTCTCAAAAAAAAAAAAAAAAACAGGAAAAAATTCATTATATATCTATTCTTATTTGGCTGAAAAGCTAGAGGTGATAAATATTTAATGCAATTCAATTTTCATTCCCCAAATGCTAATGCTTTTTCTATTTTCTCTCTCTTCTCTGTTAATGGTCTAAATCTGCATAGAAACTTGTTTTTGTATTTTGTTTCCCTTTGAGTATAATATTCACTGTTCTGAAGCCTGCTGAAACTGTGTACAATAATGATTTGTATACTTGGCTCACTATTTCCTTACCTACTGCCAATTTCATAATGAAAGAAGAAAAAATATTTTCAAAAGGAGAAGAAAGTGAGAGAGGGGACATGAGAATTGATAAGCCCATAGCCAGTAGCACTGTGAGGTGTTCAAGCATTTTCTCTCTCTTTTTTTTCATTAAAGATGAACAACATAAGACTTTTGAACTGTTCTTATGAACAACACAAGAACAACATAGTTCTTTTGACTATATTGGAAGCTATTTAACTCATTTATATAAACCTTCTTATTATCAAATTGTTACTTTCGTAATTATGATGAGTGGAGTGGAGCTGGTGGGACTACAGCCACTTGTATTTCTTTGAAATGCAGATTGGCCTTGGATTCTGTAGTTTACAATATCCTGAAATTAGAACACAACTCAGGGGTGGGAGGGTAAAGGTGGTGGGAGTTCTAACTCAAGAACATCTGATTGCTGCAGTCACTATGTTGAAATGTTTCCACAAATATTATTTTTCAAAACAAACAGAAACACTCTGTATTCAATAAGTCTATTGGGTAAAGTGCCTGGTAATTGGCCTCTTAACAATCTGTTGGTATTTTCCATGAAGTAGTTCTCCAAAAAAATTAAAATATGCATTACTTGGCCATTTTTAATTCCATTAGGGGTAAATGTTAGAGCTTTCCTGCTGATGCATTTTGGCACTTTGGTTACCATTACTTTCCAGGAGAGTATAAGGGAACTCTTACACAGAAAATCATAGAAGCATGCATAAACAATGAACTTGGGACATACAATAAATGCATATACTGTCTTCAGTTCATTTTAGATCTGTCACTCAGTTGCGTCTGACTCTTTGTGATCCCATGGATTGTAGTACGTCAGGCTTCCCTGTCCATCACCAACTCCCAGAACTTGCTTAAATTCATGTCCATCAAGTCGGTGATATCATCCAACCATCTTATCCTCTATCATCCACTTCTCCTCCTGCCTTCAATCTTTCCCAGCATCTTGAAACTTCAGCTTCAGCATCAGTCCTTCCAATGAATATTCGGGACTGCTTTCTTTTAGGATAGACTGGTTTGATCTTGCAGTCCAAGGGACTCTCAAGAATCTTTTAAACCTCCACAGTTCAAAAGCATCAATTCTTCAGCATTCAGCTTTATTTATGGTCCAAGTCTCACATCCATACATGACTACCACAAAAACCTTAGCTTTGACTAGATGAACCTTTGTCAGCAATGTAATGTCTCTGCTTTTTAATATGCTGTCTAGGTTGGTCAAAGCTTTTCTTCCAAGGAGCAAGCATCCTTTAATTTCATGGCTGCAGTCACCATCTGCAGTGATTTGGGAGCCTAAGAAAATAGTCTGTCACTGTTTCCATTGTTTCCCCATCTGTTTGCCATGAAGTGATGGGACTGAATGCCATGATCTTTGTTTTTTGAATGAATTTTGTCTTTAAAAAATGCCTTTCCACTTTCCCCTCTTTTTCCATCAATACTAAGAAAACCAGGCCTTGCACATTAATTTACATTTTGTCTCTTTAACCTTAAATAATAAAATGGATCATTAATTTTGGGAAGCAATATTGCATAGTGATTAAAAGTAGAAGCAAAACATCCATGAGTTCAAAATTACATTCTAAATTCATTAGTGGCATAACCTTGAACTAGCTACTTCATAACTTTGAACCTCAGATCCTATCTATAAATTGCAAAAAATTGTAACACTGTATTTTTAAAGTTTCTGGAATAAATGAAAAACTGGCTTTAAGTTCTCAGGCAGATACAGTTAAGAGCTCAACAGATACAGGGCCCTTCTTATTTTTCTTCATTAAGCCCACAGTAACTGGATTGAACACACGTGTAGTACAGTAAGAACACAGGATCATCAAAGGAAAAATGATGGAAAATGAATCTAATATTTCATAGTTGGCTTTCAAATAAGTTATCAAAATTGTAGTGACTGCAAAAGTGTTTATTGTAAGTGTAAAAAGCCCAATCATTAATGTATTTACATAAAAAGTATCATTTCCTCATGCAATATGAAGTAATGAGGTATTTCTACTAGCATTATTAGTTCAGTTTCTATATGATACTGTAAGAGACAAGATTTTCTAATTTAAATGTTTGCTATTTTCACTTTTAAATTTGCTCCTCTGTATTTAGTCATGGGTGTTATGTGACTGCTCTTTTCTGTAACCACCATATCCATGTTTATTATAGTGCTAGTGGAGTGTGGGTGCTATCTGTGGAGGATAAAATAATTCTGTTCTGATGATTTTTGAATAATGACCTTTGCTGATATTTTATTATCCAGATCTGGCTCAAACTATAACTTCCAGTAGCAATTGACAGCAAGTTTTTCACTAGGAAAATTGCTACTTCCAACAAATTACAGCCTCTATTCACAAGAAAAACACTCCACAAAGTGGTTATAGGAAGAACACGCATCAAAATAATAAAGGCCATATATGACAAAACGACAGCCAACAGCATACTCAGTAGCAAAAGCTGAAAGCATTCCCTCTAAATCAGAAACAATACAGGGACACTGGCTGTCAACATGCTAAGTCAACATAGCGTTGGAAATTCTAGTCATAGAAATCAGGCTAATAAATAAATAAATAAAATGAATTCCAACTGGAAAGGAAGAAATAAAACTACCATTGTTAGCACATGACATACTCTCTATAGAAAATCCTAAAGATGCCACAAAACATAAATTTAGTAAAGTTGCAGTATGCAAAATTAAAATACTGTAATCTACTATGTTTCCGTATGCTAAAAATAGACTATCAGAAAAAGAAATTAAGAAGAAATCCCATTTATAACTGCATCAAAAAGAATAAAATACCTAGGAATAAATCAAAGAGGTAAAAATTTTGTACTCAGAGAACTGTTAAGACATTGACAAATGATATTGACAATGACACAAACATGGGTTAGAAAATTAACCCCTTAAATAATCATACTTCCCAAGGCAATCTATAAATTCAATGGAATTCTTCTCAAAACACTGATGTCAATTTTGACAGCAGTAGAAAAATTCTGAAATCTGTAAGGGAACACAAAAGACCCAGAATTGTGAAAATAATCTTGAGAAAGAACAGAGCTGGAGTTATTGTGGTTCTTAATTTCAAACTACACTCCAAAGCTAAAATAATCAAAGAGGTACATGGATTAGTGAGTGACTAACACTTTCACTTTCATAATATTTGCACAAAAACAGACACAGAGATCAATGAAGTAGAATAGAGAGCCCAGAAATAAACCCACATTTTTATGGTTAATTACTCTATGACAAAAGTGACAGGAATATACAATGGAGAAAAGACAGCATCTTCAATAAAAGACTGAAGCTACATGCTGGACAGCTACATGCAAAAGAATCAAACTGGACTACTTTCTCACACTATATATAAAAAATAAACTCAAAATGGATTAAAGTCTTAAATATTAAGACCTTAAACCATAAAACTTCTAGACAATACCATAAGCAACATGCTCTGGGCATCAATCTTAAAATTATTTTTGGATATATTTTTTCAACAAGGAAAGCAAAAGCATATGTAAACGAACAGTGCTACATCAAACTAAAAAGCTTATTCACGGCAAAGAAAACTAACACAATTAAAAGTTCATGTACTAAATGGGAAAAGATTTTGTAAATTATATATATAATAAAGCGTCTGCCTACAGACCCGAGTGGGAGACCTGAGTTCGAGCCCTGGGTTGGGAAGATCCTCTGGAGAAGAAAATGGCAATCCACTCCAGTACTATTGCCTGGAAAATCTCATGGACAGAGGAGCCTGGTAGGCTACAATCTATGAGGTTGCAAAGAGTCAGACATGACTGAGTGACTTCACTTCAAAAGTTATGAGTCTCCAGCTATAAAATAAGTCACAGTGCTGTAATTACAGCATAAGCAAAGTCATCATATGACCAATAATACTGAATAACTTTGAATGAGATGTCAGAGCGCCTATACCTCCTGCCATCTGGGCTAGTTAGAAAGCTTTCCTGGGAGCTGGGATCCCAAGTGACCTTCAGTTGTAGTCATAGTATAGAAGAGAGAAATTAAGGCAAAAGCTTGACTATAGCCAAACCTTAGGATAATCAATGACCTATTTTTTATAACCTTGACATGAAAACATGAACGATGCAATCAAATTTATTTCTTCAATGTCTTTACTAAGAAATATGAAAAAATATGGCATTTATCAGTAAGAATGGAAATGGAAGGGGCATAACAAAAAAAGGCAAGGGAGAAAACCAACGATGAGAAATGGCAGAAGCTATGAATAATAACTCACGTAAACTAGAAGATGAAAGAGACTGATCAAAAAGGAGAGAATAAAAAGCAAATTTAAATTAGTTACTCCCACACATGGCGAATCCTGAACAAAACCTCAAAGTAACCACCACTGTTAAGGTGTCTCTGATTGCCCTGAAGCAGAAACAATCATCAACTGCTATCCACCTGGAACCTTGTATTTTTCAGTTGAGGCTACCACAGACTCAGCATAATTTAACTTGGGAAAGCCTAGAAAAAAAAAGTTCAGTCATATCTGATTCTGGACAAATTCAAATGGGATTTAACTCACACAGAGTTCAAGCAGCATCCATGAGGGTCATATTTAGCTGTTTCACTGTAGTGTGAGATTTTTTTTTTTTTTTAGTTTATTTGCTTGATTCTGATTTAAACAAATCTCTAAACCCAGATAAAATTAAGTGATCACTGATTTCTTAACTATTTACCTCCAATATTACCCATCTTCAAGACATTTTTTGAAACTCCACCCTACAAGTTAGTCTTGTAAAGAGAAATATGAACCACTATCTTGATCTTATCTTATTTAAAACCGTAAATATTAGTGATGAACTTCATAACCTGCCTTGTTTAGCAACAAGAACAACTAGCTGTTTCTAAAAATTAATCATCTATCTGTGAAGAATAAAAATTTCATTTACTAAATTTATTCAAAGCAATTTTTTTCCTGGTTCCAGTGGCCAATCCTACTGAGGAGTTCCAGAAATGTCTCATCTATCATTGAAATAACTCCTAGCTACTGAGAGTAACTAAATTGAAGAACATTGTCTGAATGAACAAAAAAAAACAAAAAAACAAAAACACTTCTGGCCAGAAACTGTGACTTTTATTTAATAACATGAGCTGACTATTTCGTGGATGCTGGGTGTGCCAAAATATCAGAGGATGCCAGGTGGAAGGCATCCAGGAAGAATCAGCATAGGATGGTGGATTTGAGTCTCTGCATTTCTAACCCATGACCTCAAAATACATCATGATTCTTGGTGATTGGACTGTAAAGTTTATATAGCTAATCTTGGAAACAATGATAAAAAAAGACTGAATTGGAATGAGCCTTTGGCTATTATGGACCACTCTGAAGTGTGTGCCCTGAAGAAGGAAATGGCAACCCACTCCAGTACTCTTGCCTGAAGAATTCCATGAACAGAGGATCCAGGCCAGCTACAGTCCATGGGATCATAGAGAGTCAGAAATGACTGTGCAACTTTTTCCAAAGTGTGTGGGATGCAAGAAACCCTCCAGACTTTGATTTTGTGGAATTTGAAGATCCCTGAGATGCAGTGGATGCTGTCTGAAATGTAGATGGGAGAACACAATGTGGCTGCTGAGTAAAAATGGAACTGCCAAAAGGTGAAAAGACAAGTCAAAATTGTGGCCCACTGCCCTCCTGCGGTCATTGCCTTCAAGATGATTTATCAGAGGAGGAGTACTCCACCTTGACTCAAATCTCCAAGACAAGAGAAGTTTCTCTTGCAGCAGGACTAGGTCCCTTTCTAAAGACAGGGAAAAGAGAGAAACCACTGTCTCAGGAGAGAAATCACAAGCTGAGCCTATCTTTCTCTAGGTCTTGTAGTCAATCTAGGTCGACAGAAGACCAGTTTACTAGAGGAATGTGGTATATAGGAAATAACTTCGACAAGAGTATGTACAGAAAATTCAAGTTTTGTTTGAGACTTCATAAGTTTGTTGCATTTTTGAAATGTTTTAGCTGTTCACATTTCTTTGTCTGTTGTAACAGACACATGAAGTTGTAATCCTCGGTGGTTTGAAATGGATCATATGAAGCATGTAATATCAAGAATTGTTACTTAGAATGTTCCCTAAGCAAATGAATTTGCTTTTGAATTTCAGCCATGCATAGACTGATAACTTCTTGCATAACCTCTAACTCCTGCACAACTAAAGTGTAATATTTAATATTATCAAAACAACAACAACAAAAAAAACTGGGAAAAAATGGTCTTTTCCATAGTTGGGAAATGGTACAGCTGCAATTAAGAAAGCAGTCTTTAAAAGCTGCTGTGAACACAGGCCAGAAGGGAAAAATTAAAGCTGAGCCCTTAAACTAGATTAGAGGTTTGAAAATTCCGCTAGTTTTCAGACCAGATGAGAGGTTGTCCAATTGATGTAGAATCTAAAATGTTTCAAGAAAGTTAGTTTAATTTTGCTTTAGGCCGTAAGTTTCTTCTGTGAATGCCATATATGAATACATAGCTCTTTGTTACATACTTTATTTGGAAATTTGAGACAACTCAGAATACCAATGTCCTGCCATTTTAAGAGTACATTGTAGAGCTGACCTTGGAGTTATTGGGGAAGATTATTTTCCATGCTGTCATTTTTAATATGTTTTGTGAATCTCTGGGATAAAGTTTTGGTTACAAAACATAATATGAAGAGTTCAGAGGTTTGAGTGATGATACTGTGTGTTCTCAAGATTTTTGGTGTGTCAAAATTAATTCAACTAGTTTTGAAATTCTTCTATCATGTCAACCAAATGGTTTATTTTATTATGTTTCCTGAATTTAGGGCTTCCCTGGTGGCTTAGACAGTAAAGAATCTGCCTGCAATGTGGGAGACCTGAGTTCAATTTCCTAGGTGGGGAAGATCCCCTGGAGAAGGGACCAGCAACCCACTCTAGTATTCTAGCTAACAGGCAGATCCATCCAAAGAACAATCATATTAAAAGTTAATATATACAGAACACTTTCCATTTCAGTTCCCATTTTAAGAACTTTAATGTATCAAAAAATCCTTAAAACACATACACACAGAATAACTGACAAAGTATCAAGCATTTGTTCCTGATCACATATCAAGTAAAAAGTGAAGCTGGAAAATTCAAGTTATAAATGTCTATGTTAGAAAAGAAGAAATACCTAATACAATAATGTAAGCTAACATTTCAGAAACTAATAAAAAGGAGATTAAAAAAAAAAAGGTAAGTTAAGAAAATAGCCAACATTTGTTGGATCATAAAGAAAGCAAGGGAGTTCCAGAAAAACACTTGTGCTTCATTGACCACTCAAAAGCCTTTGACTATGTAGATCACAACAAATAGTGGAAAATTCTTAAAGAAATGGGACTACCAGATCACCTTACCTCTCTCCTGAGAAAATTGTATGCCAGTCAAAAAGCAACAGTTTGATGAATCAGACATGAAACAACTGACTGATTCTAAATTAAGAAAGGAGTATGTCACTCTGCTTATTTAACTTCTATGCAGAGTACATCATGTAAAATGCCATGCTAGAAGAATCACAAGTTGAAATCAAGACTGCTGGGAGAAATATCAATAACCTCAGATATGCAGATGATACCACTCCAATGGCAAAAGTGAAGAGGAACAAAAAGCCTCTTGAGGAACATGAATAGGAGAGTAAGAAAGCTGACTTGAAACTCAACATTTAAAAAAACTAAGATAATGGAATCTTGTCCCATGACTTAATGGCAAATAGAACGGGAAAAAGTAGTTTGACAGATTTTATTTTCTTGGCTCCAAAATCACTACAGACGGTAACTGTAGTCATGAAATTAGATGGTTTATCAGTGAACTAAGGCCGTCAAGTAAATTTATAAGTCATAAAGATTAGAAAGGAAATGTTAAAACATTCTTTATTCAAGGAAGGCACAATCTTATTAGCAAAAATTCCAATGGAACCTACGGGAATACCAATATGTGAGATTAGTGGTATTACAGCACAAAAGATCAATATATAAAAGTCATTATATTTTTATGTAAGTAGAATAATGCATTCTTAAAATTAAGACAAATTGCATTTGAAATAATATCAAAACTAACAATAGTTAAGGATAAATTTAGAAAATAAAATGTGAGAAAAAATTATAAAGCATTGCTTAGATAAACTAAACAAATCTAACTAAACAGAGATATACCATGTTCATGGATTTTAAGACTCATTGATAGAAATTCTTGCAATTTGATGTATGAACTCAATGCAATTCCCATGAAAATCCCAAAAGGCTACTTAGTACAAATTGACAAATTGACTTTAAAATTAGTGTATTGTCATAGCAAGGCGTATCAGTAAGAACATTCAAATACATAATTCAGTGGTTTCAATTAAGAGTGATTTTGCCCCCACACTGGGGGTATATTTGGCAATATCTTGCAGACATTTTGGCATTTATAACTGGGTAAAGTCTAGGAATGAAGCTGAGCATCCTATATAGCACAGAGTCACCTTCCATAAGAAAGTTTGGCCCCAAAATGCAGATAATGCTGAGTTTCAAAAGTCTTCATTTAACTGCAGCAAAAGAAATAGATTAATACACCCATTTCCTAAGTTGGGGTATACTGTCTGATCAAAGCAAAAAGATTCAGTAATAAAGAAGTACCTAACTCACCTGTGAAGAGTACATAATGGACACTGCCATCTCTGACTATAGACAATCTCTATTTTATGTTATTACATATCTTATAATTTTTCTTTTTTAAAGACACTTTCTTCCAGTATTCAATTAACTGATCATGACCACATTTTACCAGCAATAGCCATTTGCCTTTGCTAATAAGATGGTCTAAGGCATTAAACATAATTTTATAAAATCATATTCTCTGATAATAAAATTTCATGTTTCTTATATTTTGTTGGATTTGCCTGTAGTTTTTGTACACTAAAATTTTATATTAGGAACATTTTTAAATCGTTGGCTTACTTTGGTATTCTTATCTATACAGTGGTAAATTTGTCAACTTTCTCCCTCTATTAGACAACACAAGAGCCTCAAAGTCTCTAATAACTACGTAATTCAAGTCTTTGAATTTCTGTGCTTCTCTGAGACCAGATTGGTTTGGGAAATTTTTCCATCAGCATGTGATAGTAAAATTGATCAACTGCATGCATCTCAATTAAAATGTTCAAATTTGATTTTCTTCTGAAAAGTGATCATTTGTCTCTGAGGTAATATAAACCTCATGTTTATTGGGTATGGTATATATAATGTGTCATTTTATTATTCATATAATAGAAAATATTGTGTCTTATGCTTGGATATTGAAATTCTAACAACTCTAGCATATGGATTTCTTTCCTCGTACCACCAGGCAATTCTCTGACCCCAGCTGGATATCGTATGATTAAATTACGTCTGACACCATCTACCTAGAGATAGCACCAGTTCTCAAAGACTCCGTCCTACAAGAGTTCCCTCCCACCCCTACTTCTGATGCCAACTACATGTCCAGGAGGTCACTTGTGCTTCTGACCTACCAGTTATAGATTGGAGGTCCTAACAACCCCCTTGTTGCGTTATATTTATTTGCTAGAGTGGCTCCAGAACTCAGGAAACTAATTTGCTTACTGCTGCTTCTGCTAAGTCGCTTTTGTTGTATCCGACTCTGTGCGACCCCAGAGATGGCAGCCCACCAGGCTCCCCCATCCCTGGGATTCTCCAGGCCAGAACACTGGAGTGGGTTGCCATTTCCTTCTCCAATGCATGAAAGTGAAAAGTGAAAATGAAGTCGCTCAGTCATGCCTGACTCTTAGCGACCCCATGGACCGCAGCCTACCAGGCTCCTCCATCCATGGGATTTTCCAAGCAAGAGTACTGGAGTTGGATGCTATACCATTTTTAACATGGGCATAATTCAGGAACAGCAGGATGGAGGCCATAGATGCCTGGGGCACAGTATGTAGGAAGGAGCACAGAACAAGTGTCCATGTTCTCTCTGGGCACATTACTCTCCCTGCATCACCATGTATTCACCAACCCAGGAGCTCTCTGAACCTTCTCCTTTTGTATTTTTATGGAGGCTTCATTACATAGACATGATTAATTTAATCATTGTCCATTATCATTGTTGATCTAGTCAGCCTCACCCTCCTTGGAGGTTGATGTGGGTCTGAAAGTTACAACTATGTAATCACTTGGTTGGTTGATTTCAATGGTAACTAGCCCCCATTCTATGTGCTCCAAAAGTGACCTTGTTAACATAAACTGAGGTGTGGGTCAAAGGGATTTGTTATGAATATCAAGAAGCCTTTATCATTCATATCACTTAGGAATATCCAAGGGGTTTTGGAGCATATTTCATATTATAAACCACAGTATTGTATACATGAAAACAAATTCTTGTTTTCGTCGACCAACATTAAGGTTCTGAAATGAAATTTCATATAATACATGAAATAATATGATAAGGATTTCTGTGGTCTTTTGCCACATGCCAACTTGGATTTTATCAACAACCTCAGATATCCAGATGATACCACTCTAATAGCAAAAGTGAAGAGGAACTAAAAAGCTTTTTGATGAAGGTAAAAGGAGAGTGAAAAAGCTGGCTTAAAACTCAACATTCAAAAAGCTAAAATCATGGCATCTGGTCCCATCACTTCATGGCAAAAAGAAGGTGAAAAAGTGGAAACAGTGACAGATTTTATTTTCTTGGCCTCCAAGTCATGTGAACAGTGACTGCAGCCATGAAATTAATTAAAAGATGCTGGCTCTTTGGAAGGAAAACTGTGAAAAACCTAGACAGCATATTAAAAAGCAGAGACATCACTTTGCCAACAAAGGTCCATACAGTCAAAGCTTTGATTTCCAGTAGTCATGTATGGATGTGAGAGTTGGATCATAAATAAAGCTGAGTGCTGAAGAGTGAAGTTTTTAATTTGTGGTGCTTGAGAAGACTCTTGAGAGTCCTTTCGACTGCAAGGAGATGAAACCAGTCAATCCTAAAGGAAATCTACCTTGAATATTCATTGGAAGGACTGATGCTGAAGCTGAAGCTCCAGTACTTTGGCCACCTGATGTAAGGAACTGACTCACTGGAAAAGACCCTGATGCTGGGAAGCATAAAATGCAAAAGTGAGAAGGGAGCTGTAGAGGAAGAGATGGTTAGATAGCATCACCAAATTAATGGACATGAGTTTGAGCCAACTCCATGGGGGTCACAAAGAGCCAGACAAAACTTAGCGAGTAGTCAACAACAACTTGGATTTTAAACCAAAGTTTGAATTTGTGAGCCATAAGAAATTGAAATACATACTCAATATCATAACTTGTAGTTCATTTAATGATTATCATCTAATTAAAATCCATCTTCTCTCCAACTCTATCACATTATTTTCTTGCCAGCATTATTATATTAATGTAGCATTTCTTCACAGTAGTATTTTCTTTACAAATACTTGGGTAAAATGCAGCAGGTTAGCAATTATAAACTGACTGCCATTTGTGAGATTCATTGATTGCTGCTCTCCTGCATCATTCTATAACTGGCTAAAAGGTTACTTTCATTGATGAAAGTGTACTAGGAGACATGGCCAGAGAAGGTATTGATGAAATGTCTACAGGGAGAAAATGCAATTGTGATTGCTGTGAAATTCCACTTGGGAATCTGTTTTAAACTTCACAGTTGAGAGGTAATTTCATTTGTTTTCTCCTGCTTAGAAGTCAGTGTTTTAAACCATAGGTGATTGCTACAGGATGCTGCAATGACAGTTTCCAAATTGCTTTCCTGCAGATATGATTGGGGCAATATAGACTCTTTTCTGCTACTCCTTATTTTAACTGAAACTTACCTTTCTCCAAGACCATATGCATTTCCATTTTTTCCTAGTAAAGGATAATAGTGGAAATAGCTGCCATTTGTTGATAAATTACCAGTGTCTAGTTCTCTGCTTAGCATTTCACAGAATTGCCTTTCTTATCAGAACCATAATCTCTAGTTTAGACTTTATTGCTCCAATTTTATAGAACTTGAGATTCAGAATACTTTAACAAATTGTTTATGTTAGATACATAGTGCGTAGGAGCATTTGGGTCTAATACTTGCTCTTAACCACTGATATTTCTATTCCCTACATAACATAACCCCATGAAGTGGAGGGAACATCAGTATTCTTAGGCATTATTACCACTTCCTACTCACTATAATCTACACTCATACATAAGAATGGAATTTTGTAATAGCATATCATCTTGCTATGCTTCTATATATCATTATTTTATTAATACCATCCACAAATCTCCTTACTTCACTATCTGTACTTAGCCGTTGTCCATGAACTTGGATGATTTCAATATTCATGTTGACAATCTACTTTATGTTTTAATGCTAGCAATTCTTAATCACTTCTCCAGTGCCCTGCACATCCACTCTAGCAAGCTATACACTGGGATGTGCCTAGGCATAGCTATTTAACCCAAACTGCTTTGAATACTACTCAGAACACAACCAATTGTTCATATCTATTACTTTTACTACTTCTTTATTTTCTTTCATATCTCAACTTTTTAATTTTTATCTCAGTCTATTAGCTCTGTTATTCTTAATCATCATCTGGACATAGCAAAATGATAGCATCAAAAATAAATAATTCCTCGTGTTATCTCTTAACAACTCTGTGTTACGCATTTTACACGTTATCACAACAAAAGAATTATAGAGGTAAATATGCAAAACACCCAAATTCAGAAAGGACAAAAATTGTATAACTAGAATAAAAACACGCATCCAATATATGATTCTAAAGTCATCTTCCTTTCACTACACAAAAACAAAAACACAGTCTACTTTAATTATATATCACCCTTTTGATCATATCTGTTCTCACCTGTCTTGCAGAGTTCAACTTCTAAATTATTTATTCCAATGAAAGTTGGTTCTAGGCGGCTTGGGAGGAGGGATAGCAAATAATTAGTATTATAATGGTTTCTGACCCTTCAAAAGGTGTAATATACATAAAGAGTATATAATATTTACATATTATCAGGAGGGCAAGTAAAAAAATTAAGAAAACTACTTAGAGAAGAAGAGAGGTAGAGAAACACTGCTGTCAAGTCATGTTTTCAAACTATAGCATATCCAGTATTGTGCTTAATTTCTCTGTATTACTCAAGTCAACTCATTTGTTTAAACATTCCAAACTACTATTCCTTCAATTATTCAACCCTCTCAGCAAACAAGTAGATGTAAGAACACACACATGGATGCACATACATGACAAATGATCTTGTATCCTTCCTATGGAGAAATCTGAAGTTTCAGGTGAGAGATTTCTCAACAGTCTGCCCCTCCTTACTTGTCATCCCATTATAGGAACCTACACTCATGGTCACACATTTTTCCTTTCTTAGTAGAAGATATATTTCTCTATATTTGTATTCTGAAATGATAACATCTCAGTATCTTATTCCATCACATTATTTCTCTATTAGTTTTCTTTTTTATTTCTGTTTTCTTTTACTTGCAGGCAAAGCATACATAAAACTGCATATGCCAGGAGTCAGTGGAGAATGAAAATAGAAAACAAAATATATATGTGTGCGTGTGTAAGAGCCATATGAGGGAAACTACAAAAACTTGATGAAAAAATTCAAAGATGACCAAATTCGTAGAGCGCTATTTCACACTCACAAATAGGAAGACTCAAATTTATCTGGATGTCAGTTTAGGGAGATATTATTTTGTCATCTTTGATTTTGTTCATCAAAGTTTTATAGTTTTCTTCACATGGATCTTGCACATATTTTGTTAGATTTATACCTAAGCATTCTATTTTGGGAGTCACTAAGGTAAATGGTATTGTGTTTTTAATTTTGGTTTCCACTTGTTCATTACTGGTGTATAGGAAAGGGATTTGATTTTATATACCAATCTTATATCCTGCAACCTTTTTATAAACACTTATTAGTTCCAGATATTTTGGTGATTCCTTCAAACATAGACAGCTATGGCATTTGCAAGTAAAAGCATTTTTATTTCAGTGATTTAAACAAATAGAGATTATTTTTATCACATAACAGAAATTCTGAAAGTAGGCCGTTGCTGTATTGGTTTAATAGCTAGCAATGTCAGGGGTTATAGGTCTGTAATTGTTTCTGTCTTTATCCCCAGGTATAGATGAGTGTATATAGAGTGTATATGCAAATAAATTGAAAAATTGTATTCACAAAATGCTTGCATATGGATATTATAGCAGTATTATTTCTAATGCCAAAACATGGAGACAATCAATATGTCCTTCAGTAAGTAAATGGATCAACACACTGTGATTCACCCAGAAAAAAGAAAGACTATTTAGCACTAAAAAGATATGAGTTATGAGGCTATGAAAAGACATGGAAGAAATTAAGTGCATATTATTAAAGAAGGAAGCTACTCTAAACAGACTACCTGCTGTATGATTCAAACTATATGGCATTCTGACAAAAAAAAAACCTAGGATACAGTAAACAGATCAGTGGTTTTCTGCCTAGGAGAAAGGGGAAGATCAAAAAGACATATTCCAGGGGAGTTTTGGGTCAGTGAATCTATTCTGTAAAATAATATAATGTTAGATGCAAGCCAGTAAACCTTTTTCCAGACTCACAGAATGTACAACACCAAGAGTTATTCTAATATGTAAACCCTGGACTTTGGGTGATTATGCTGTGTCGATGTCAGTTTATCAGTGTAGCAAATGACCACTCTGGTGGGAGATGTTTTTAGTGGAGAAGCTGTATATGTGTTGGGGGTGGGAGTATATCGAAAATCTCTATATCTTTCATTCAATTTTGCTGTGAAAGTAAAACTTTTCTAAAAAAAAAAAAAGTTTATTTAAAAATCACAACAGAAAGCAGCATTCACTAAATACCTCTCATCTACCGTGTCTCTGTTTATAGTGCTTAGAACACAACAGCAAATACAAAAACCTGTCCTGGAGCAAACGGCACTGAGCTTGAATTATTTTCTACTGGAGAGACATTGATACCTTAGTTCATTGTGATCCTTTTTACCAAAGACTAGCACCATCTATCGGAGAAGGCAATGGCACCCCACTCCAGTACTCTTGCCTGGAAAATCCATGGACAGAGGAGCCTGGTAGGCTACAGTCCATGGGGTTGCAAAGAGTCAGACACAACTGAGCGACTTCGCTTTCTCTTTCATGCATTGGAGAAGGAAATGGCAATCCACTCCAGTGTTCTTGCCTGGAGAATCCCAGGGACAGGGGAGCCTGGTGGGCTGCTGTCTACAGAGTCACACAGAGTCGGACATGACTGAAGTGACATAGCAGCAGCAGCAGCAGCAGCAGCAGCACCATCTATACTGTGTTGTACGTGTCTGTTACATACCAAACTAGATGAGGAAAACTGAGAGGAAAAATCAAATATTTTTAATGCTTGTTACCATTAGAGTGACAATGGTATATTTGGCAATTCCCCAAATCCTATATTTATTTAAGTTTGGTTGATCTTTTGAAACTATTCTGTGTTTTATATTTCTTTTCTGAGTTTTATATTTAAATTTTAATTGTTTTACATACATACACACACACATACACACATATATATATATATATATATATATAGAGAGAGAGAGAGAGATTATTTTGAGCATCCAAGGAGGCACTAGTGGTGAAGAATCTGCCTGCCAATGCAGGAGACCTTAGATATGTGAGTTCAATCCCCTGAAGAAGGAAATGGCAACCTACTCCAATATTCTTGCCTGGAAAATTCTGTGAACAGAGAAGCCTGTAGGCTATTGCCCATGGAGTCACAGAGAGTTGGACATGACTGAGCATGCACACACATACAAGTTGATTATTTCACTATTTCTTCATAATGAGGAAAATAAAGTCCCAGTGAGATTAATAACTTGCCCAAATTCAACAGGAACTGTATGGCTCTTGGAATTAGCCTGTTGTTCCCTATCCTGCATGTCTACCAGCTTAATTTGTATGCTGCTGCTGCTGCTGCTAAGTTGCTTCAGTTGTGACTGACTCTGTGAGACCCCATAGATGGCAGCCCACCGAGCTCCTCTGTCCCTGGAATTCTCCAGGCAAGAATACTGGAGTCGGTTGCCATGTCCTCCTCGAGGCTTTCTTTATTGTATTCATGATGTGCTCTTCCATTATAAAATGTAAGAGAGACCACAACATAATCAATGAGATCGCAAGCCACCCGATGTTTACTTTGATAATTTTCCCACAGATTTCAGGTGATAAAGACAAGCTAGAGAGATATATTAGGAAGACAGTATTCCATTAAAGTGAAGAGAATGTCACTTTTCTGTGAGACCACGAAAATTATAAATGGTTTTTTAAAAGCTACACCTTTAAAGAAGATTACTGCATAGATGCAATAGAGAGGGAAAAAAATGAGTATAGAAGCACAAAGCTTTTAAGAGTAAGAGTCTCAGAATTTTAACTATTTACAAAGAGCATTTTAACATTGAAGCCAATTTTGATTTTGATTGCTGGATCTCATATGCCATTTGTGTTCCAAGAATTCAATGTAGGATATACTACTTTACAAATAGTTGGGTTTTTTTTTCATATTTCAATGGAGAAAATCAAATTGAATATTGGGACATACACAGTGCTTTTAGAAGGTAAATAGAAAATAGTATATTTGAAAGTTACTAGGCTTCCCTGGTGGCTCAGTGGTAAAGAATCCACCTGTAATGCAGGTGACACATGAGACAAAGTTTTGATCCCTGGGTCAGGAAGACCCCCTGGAAGAGGGCAAGGCAATCCACTGTGGTATTCTTGCCTGAAAAACCCCATGGACAGAGGAGCCTGGTGGGCTACAGTTCATAAGATCACAAAGAGCTGGGCACAGCTGAGCCTACACAGCAGCAGAGAGGCAAAGTTATACTGCTAAAAGGATAATGACAAAGGAATCAGAGAGGCTGTGGTTAAAGTCTAGGAAGTACACATTCAAGAAAATTAGTTCATCTCTCTGATTTTTTATTTTTTTCTTCAAAAGAATGGTTTTAAAAGATAAAATGTATGTAGAACCTCTGAGGGCCTGATATGTGCTTCACCTCCACATATTAGCTACATTTATTCATATGCTAAGCAATGGACAACAAATGCCTGCCTAAGAAACATAAGTCTAGAAAGAAAGATACACACAAAATCAGGCAACTACAGGGTAGGGTGACAGCAATCTAGATGAGAAAATGCACGGTGTTAAGAGACTACACAGGAGAATCCTGCAGATATGCATGAAAACATCCGGAGGAGGCAATATTTGAGCTGGATGAGGATGAAAAGAATTAGCCAGGTGAGGAAGGAGACAGAAAAGCGTTCTAAAGTGAGTGGAAATAGCTCCGTGTAACCCAGAGTCAAGACATATTGCAGCAGCCCCCTACTACTGGCCTTTAAGAGTAGATCCCGGTGGATAAGAGATACTGAGGCTGGAAAGGAGGACAAGGTCAAATTATCCAGCTTGGGATCAACCCGAATTTGATCCATCCATCATCTTTTGCCTCAACAAAGAGTTAGGGGGAAGGGTAGAGTTAAAATATTGATCATGGAGAACAGTAGCTACTTCAGCACTGAACCAGGGGCCAGGAAGACCCTTCTGGTCCAAGATTTCATCCCTAGAAGCTGGGTCATTACATGTCTTAAGCAGGTAGGATAAGACCAGTGTGGTGGGGCTCTTGAGAACTCAGCAGAGTAGCTTTATGATGAAAATATTTCAACATTTAGAAAACTCATCTTAATCATTTTTTTGTGTGTGTACCACTTAAATATCAGTTCTAGATTTAAAGACTGGTAAATTAAATCATGGCTTAAGTTTATTTTTTGCTCTGAACTCACATTACTGTTGGACTTCCCTGGTGGGAAGTAGTAGATAGTAAAGCAGACAGATAGTAAAAGTAGACAGATAGTAAAGCATCTGTCTACAATGTGGGAGACCCAGGTTCAATCCCTGGGTTGGGAAGATCCCCTGGAGAAGGAAATGGCAATCCACTCCAGTATTATTGCCTGGAAAATCCCATGGACAGTCTATGGGATTGCAAATAGTCAGACATGACTGAGAGACTTCACTGACTTCACATAAATGTAGTTTAATATTCTGCTCCTGTTCTGTGTTTGAGTGTGTGTGTCTGTGTCATTGTTTCACAGAACATACAGTCCAGCTTTCACTAAACAGGCTGGGTTTTATTTTTTTTAATTGCTAATGTCAAATTCCACCACAAATGTGTATTTTTCTAGGTCTGGGGTTGGCAAACTTTTTTTTTCAACAGTCAGATAATAAATACACTAAGTTTTGTAGTCCAAAAAATAAATTAAAATTACTTGTTTATTTGAATTAAACTACATTAAATTTACAATTTCAAATTAAATGTATCACATTAAATTGGTGATTCTTGCACCATGCAGACTGTGTCATCAAGCCAAATTGACATACATATCAGAGATAATCACATTTGTATAGAACCTTGACATTTTCAAAACACTTTTGCACTATCAAGTATAATCCTCACAATATGGGGAAGAATATGGAACATGCATGTGTGCTAAGTCACTTCAGTTGTGTTTAGCTCCTTGTGACCCTATGGACCACTCCTCTGTCTATGGGATTCTCCAGGCAAGATTGCTGGAATGGGTTTTCATGTCCTCTGCCAGAGAAAATCAGAGAAAATTTACACTTTTCAGGTGAACCTTCATTGCTGCAAATACTTTTAGGAACAAAAGGGGGAGAGTATTACCATTACCCCTACTTTGTAAATGAGGAACTTGAGACCTGGGAGATAAAATCTATCTTGACAGCTAAAATGAGTTTGATATCTCTAGACTAAAATACATGAATAAATGTATACATAGGGATGAAGATTTTTAAATTAAAGAACATTCACAAATGTTTCATGTTTCAATCTTTATGGTTAAGAAAAAAACTACAAATTACTTTCCTCTGAGGTCTCTAAAGCATATACATTTGGACCAGATTTTATCTCAAAAGTGACTACAGTACACCATTTTTATAAGGAGTTGAAAAAATTAGAATCTGGTTTTGGAATCATTGGCTAAAATATGTCTTTTTAGTAGAATTTTGAAACTAGAATTCACAAAAATACAAGAGACAATAAGAAGGGTTACAAATGAGAACAGTAGAAGAATATGAGTAAAAGAATGCCCACTTTTAGTAAAACTGTTTCAAAACATTCTTACAGTAAAAGATACTACTAACATTAGTTGCTCTAAACAATCATTTCCCTGAGGTTACAGAAGATACTTTACTTTTGTACATATAGAACTATGTTAGTTATGGCACATAGATATACAAGTACTATGGAAAATATTATTTTTCAAGTTAGAGACAGCATCTTTAAAAGTCAAAAAAAATAAGATTCACTAAATATACCTTCTAGTTTAGTACACTTGGCAAGTTTCTTTTTTTTTTTTTAACTTGTGCCTACAATACATTATATATAAAAACATTGTGATAAGGCAGAAATAGCACAAGTTAAAAAAAATAGAAGAAAGGAGAGAGAAAATGAGGGAAGCAGAAAAAAATTCATTGATTAGTAAATAGAACTTAAGGTCTTCCCAAGTGGCTCGGTGGTAAAGAATCTACTTGCCAATGCAGGAGATATGGACTTGATCCCTGGGTCAGGAAGATCCCTGGAGTAAGGAATCACAAACCACTCCAGAATTTTTGCCTGTTAAATCCCATGAACAGAGGAGCCTGGTGGGTTACAGTCCATGGGGCCCCAAAACAGTCAGATATGACTTAGTGATTAAACAACAACAACAAGTAGAATTTAAATGATTCTATTGAAACTGACAAGCAGTTATACATTAAGTAAGATTGCTGAATTTCCCAGGTGTCAGTTTCCTGGTACAGCAGAGCTGTAGAGAGGGGTTTTGACTCATTTGTGGCCTCTTATTCAAGTACACCACAGGAGGCATCTCAATGCTAAGGAAAACTGTGTTCTTAAGAATTCAGATTCCCCAAACTGGATGCATGAGACCCAGTTATAGCTTCTTAAGTGACTTCAATTGTTACCTGTCAGTCTTTGATATGGTACACATTAACATCAAAGATATGGTCTTCATACACGGGAGGGAAGAGTCCTCCAACATATACTTAATACTCACTACTTTTCATCACAGAGCAAAACCCAACCCTGGATTCAGAAAAGAAAGTTTCCCTCACTCCTTGTGCGAACACTTTTGTCTTCCAAATCTCATCATTAAAATCCTCTGTTTTGGAGTTATAGTAGGTCATTGATAAAATGTTAAGTACACATTTACCTACTGGATGGAGAGAAAAGGTCCCTGTGGAGCTTTAAAACACCACTAAGCTAGGTAAACAAAAAACAAACCCATATATTTGTTGGCCGTCCGCACAGACAACTCAATGTGAGAACAATGTTTACCATTTCTGTGTATTTCACTCCCTAGATATTGCAGCTCAATCCTAGTCCAGGAAGGTGTAACCTGACCCAGCTTGAATTCCCTAGTGCTCTGTGCTCACATGACTCCTCTGGATTCCATTCCAGCAGTGGGTGATGAGGCAGGAAAAAGAAGAAAGGAAAAGATGGTGGGCTTCAAGGATCTGTCCTTGTCATTCTTGCTGTTAATTTCTAAATCGTGTCCTATAGTATTACAAGTCTGTGGACTGTAGCCCACCAGGCTCTAGTGTCCATGAGATTTCCCAGGCAAGAATACTGGAATAGGTTGCCATTTACATTGTGATAAGGCAGAAATAGCACAAGTTAAAAAAAATAGAAGAAAGGAGAGAGAAAATGAGGGAAGCAGAAAAAAATTCATTGATTAGTAAATAGAACTTAAGGTCTTCCCAAGTGGCTCGGTGGTAAAGAATCTACTTGCCAATGCAGGAGATATGGACTTGATCCCTGGGTCAGGAAGATCCCTGGAGTAAGGAATCACAAACCACTCCAGAATTTTTGCCTGTTAAATCCCATGAACAGAGGAGCCTGGTGGGTTACAGTCCATGGGGCCCCAAAACAGTCAGATATGACTTAGTGATTAAACAACAACAACAAGTAGAATTTAAATGATTCTATTGAAACTGACAAGCAGTTATACATTAAGTAAGATTGCTGAATTTCCCAGGTGTCAGTTTCCTGGTACAGCAGAGCTGTAGAGAGGGGTTTTGACTCATTTGTGGCCTCTTATTCAAGTACACCACAGGAGGCACTCAATGCTAAGGAAAACTGTGTTCTTAAGAATTCAGATTCCCCAAACTGGATGCATGAGACCCAGTTATAGCTTCTTAAGTGACTTCAATTGTTACCTGTCAGTCTTTGATATGGTACACATTAACATCAAAGATATGGTCTTCATACACGGGAGGGAAGAGTCCTCCAACATATACTTAATACTCACTACTTTTCATCACAGAGCAAAACCCAACCCTGGATTCAGAAAAGAAAGTTTCCCTCACTCCTTGTGCGAACACTTTTGTCTTCCAAATCTCATCATTAAAATCCTCTGTTTTGGAGTTATAGTAGGTCATTGATAAAATGTTAAGTACACATTTACCTACTGGATGGAGAGAAAAGGTCCCTGTGGAGCTTTAAAACACCACTAAGCTAGGTAAACAAAAAACAAACCCATATATTTGTTGGCCGTCCGCACAGACAACTCAATGTGAGAACAATGTTTACCATTTCTGTGTATTTCACTCCCTAGATATTGCAGCTCAATCCTAGTCCAGGAAGGTGTAACCTGACCCAGCTTGAATTCCCTAGTGCTCTGTGCTCACATGACTCCTCTGGATTCCATTCCAGCAGTGGGTGATGAGGCAGGAAAAAGAAGAAAGGAAAAGATGGTGGGCTTCAAGGATCTGTCCTTGTCATTCTTGCTGTTAATTTCTAAATCGTGTCCTATAGTATTACAAGTCTGTGGACTGTAGCCCACCAGGCTCTAGTGTCCATGAGATTTCCCAGGCAAGAATACTGGAATAGGTTGCCATTTCCTTCTCCAGCGGATCTTCCTTGATTCAGGGATCAAACCCACATCTCTTACTTGGCAGACAGATTCTTTATCACTGATCCATCTGGAAAGCCCTCCTATGTTATACATTGAATAAAGTTAGCTCACTGTTATCTTGAAGAGCCAAAAGCTTTCACCTCAGAAATTTGTCACAAATTTGACTCTATCAGATTCTCAAAATAACAAGATTGTTTGGGGGCCATTTTGCAGGAAAAAAAAAAAAAGCTTTGAGATTAAGTGAATACATACATTTGGTTTTATTGGTTTTATTTCGTATTTAATGTTCTTTGCACATATCACACGTCTACCAATAGTTGAAGTTCTGATCAATTTGCATTTTTTCTTAAGGAAACAGTATTAAATTGATGTCAATCTATATATTTCAAAAGCAAAATTCCACATATATTAACAATCACAAGGTGGACTCATTTTATCAAAACCCAAGTATTTTT
>SJYC01135452.1:0-14749 GCA_006408675.1 Madoqua kirkii
GAGGAAGGCCTGTGCTGCAGTCCATGGCGTCTCAAAGAGGTGGACACAACTGAGTGACTGAACTGAACGGAACCAAATGAATCTAAACAGTGTATTCCCATAAATGAAAAGGCTAGCTGCTGTAACTTTTGTTTTCCAGGCTATAGTGTGCCTATAAACCAAAGAGAAGCATCAAAGTAGTATTGGGCTTCCCTCAGAGCTCAGTGGTAATGAATCCACGATAAAATACTGGTTCGATCCCTGATCCGGGAATATCCCACATGCCACAGAATGAATAAGCCCTTGCTCCACAATTCTTGAACGTGTGCTCTAGAAGGTGGGAGCTGCAACCACTGAGCTCATGTGCTGCAACTCCCGAAGCCCATGCACCCTAGAGCCTTTGCTCTGCAACACAAGAAACCACAGCAAAGACAAGCCTGTGCACCACAGCTAGAATGTAGCCTTACCTCAGTGTAACTAGAGAAAAGCTGGCACAGCAACAAGGACCCAGCACAGCCAAAAATAAACAGTAAAATAAATAAAATTATTTAAATAGTGTTTATAAAACCAGAAGTCTTTCTAAAATAATTTTTAAAAATGAATAGCATCTTAACCTCTTCATCTAACTCCTTTCCAGATCAGTATGTTTTGTATTCTTCAGTTTTGCCACATCATTTACTTATGACATATCACTCAATAAATATTAAGTGCCAAATAGAGTCAGTCAATAGGCTAAGTGCTAAGGACTCTTCTGTTACCACTGCCCATGTATCAAGGAGCTCAAAATATCAGAGCACAATTTATTTCCTAATATGGAGGTAGTCTGAGTTTAGTAACTCCAATTACAAAACCTAAACAACTGTTGAAAAACTGCTGCTGCAATAGCATAGCACAGGTTGATCAAGAGAAATTAAGATATTTATTCACCTTTAACCACCTAGAGAGCAAGATGCTGCTGCTACTGCTGCTAAGTTGCTTCAGTTGTGTCTGACTCTGTGTGACCCCATAAATGGCAGCCCACCAGGCTCCCTCATCTCTGGGATTCTCCAGGCAAAAACACTAGACTGGATTGCTATTTCCTTCTCCAATGCATGAAAAGTAAAAAGTGAAAGTGAAGTCGCTCAGTCATGTCGGACTCTTAGTGGCCCCATGGACTGCAGCCTACAGGGCTCCTCCATCCATGGATTTTCCAGGCAAGAGTACTGGAGTGGGGTGCCATTGCCTTCTCCAAGAGAGCAATATATCAGAGATATAATTACAGAATGGATAGAGACTAGTTGTTTTCCTTCCAGGTGAACAATAATAAATGCTTATCAATTTTGGCATAAGGCTTAGGGATTAAATAGAAAGAGCAGCTTATATATATTTCAAGTACTGAAAGACATACGGATATTATACCAGAATTTCAGCTAGCGGACTGATCAGTCATGGCACTGGAAATGAAAATAAGGGCATAGTAAAGATAGGTCACATTGCAAATGAATAAAAATGAAAGAAAGTGAAAATAAGGGGTGAAATTAGGATACATGTTCTCGTAACAGTGCATCTGCAAAGGAATGAATTTTAATGATATTTAAGAATGAATCATAGGGATCCAGGACAAAGATGCTTACAATACTAATTCACAGTACCTTCCATGTGGAATCTGCTATTCTAAATTTTCTATAAAAATACACATATACCATATATATAGTATACACACACACACACACACACACACACACACACACATTAGTTAGATACTATTATTTTTTTCATCAGAGGGATGATAAAGTTAAGTTTTTCCTTCCAGTCTTCTTTTTTTAATTTAAATTTATTTATTTTAATTGGAGGCTAATTGCTTTACAATACTGTATAAGTAAAGGATAGACTAAAGATTCAAATAAAGTATTATGATTCCAGTGTTTGGACCCTCATCAAATGATGTACTGTCTCTTTAACAGAACCCCTCTAATATGGATCCAAACCACTGTATGAAAAACAAAAAACTAAACTCATGCTGAGCAGAGAATAAGGGGAAGGAGTAAACCATTTCTTAACAATTAGCTAAGAAATTTCAGCTTATTTGATTATGTGTTTGTTTAAGTTTGAATTGACACAATAATGTCTTATACCTGTGCCTAGTTGCTTCAGTCGTGTCTGACTCTGATACCTGTGGAACCGTAGACCACCAGACTCCTCTGTGCTTGGGATTCTCCAGGCAAGAATCCTGGGGTGGATTGCCATGCCTTCACCCAGGAGACTTGCTGACCCAGGGATTGAACCCGTGTCTCTTATGTCTCTGCACTGGCAGGCAGGTTCTTTACCACTAGTGCCACCATAATCTAGACACAGTGAGTATCTTTTAAGGAAATTTGCTTATATTTTATTCTGCCAACTGTAGAATAAGGCTAGTAACCAAGGATGGATGATGGCTTAGAGGTGACCGCAGCGGATTCCATGAAAGCACAGAGGTGGGTGCTCTTTTTCAGGCCATTGTTGGCCTGGGCCCCCTTGATCAAATCAGAAAAATGGCCACATATGGTCAGCCTTCTCAAAGGCTCTCACACCCTCACCACCTGTCCACCACAAATATATGGGAGAAATTTGGACTAGCTACAAATATTCCTTTTCTACTTCCTCATGATTGAAACAAAGATGGTCCTTATATTTTCAGTCTTTTAAATTGAGTAATAAATTATTATGATATTTACAAAAATTTGTATTGTACACCTTACTGTAGCAGCAGAGTCAGAACCAAAACACTAAACCCAGGGGTTATCAATATGTCACCTGCTACCTCATAATTTCATAGCATTGCTTCATGTAGCTGGCCCTCATATAATAAATCCTCTCATTATACAAAATGAGTTAGTATTGCTAATGTGTGCATCCATGCTAAGTTGCTTCAGACATGTCTGACTCGTTGAGACACCATGGACTGTGTGTGTGTGTGTGTGTGTGTGTGTGTGTGTGTGTTCTGTGCGTGCTGTGCCTAGTCACTCAGTTATGTCTGACTCTGTGTGACCTTGTGAACTGTAGCTCACCTGGCCCGTCTGCATGGGATTCTCCAGGCAAGAACACTGGAGTGGGTTGCCATACCATCCTCCAGGGAATCTTTCTGACCCAGGGAATCAAACTTGAGTCTCTTATGTCTTCTGCATTGACATGCAGGTTCTTTACCACTAGCACCACCTGGGAGGCCCCAGTATTCCTAATAGGGACCATAAACTACTGCAAGAAACTGAATTCCAAACTTAAAATAAATAGGATTATTATAGCATTGCTGTTTTTGTTCAGTCCCTCAGTCATGTCTGACTTTTTGCAACCCCACGAACTGCAGCACAATAGGCTTCTCTGTCCTTCGTTATCTCCCAGAGATTGCTCAAACTCAGGTCCATTGAATCAGTGATGTCATCCAACTAGTTCATCCTCTGTTGTTACATTCTTCTCTTGCCTTCAGTCTTTCCCAGCATCAGGGTCTTTTTCAGTGAGTCATTTTTTCACATCAAGTGGCCAAAGGATTGGAGTTTCAGCTTCAGCATCAGTCCTTCCAATGAATATTCAAGACTGACTTCCTCTGGGATTAACTGGTTTGATCCCCTTGCAGTCCAAGGGACTCTCAAGAGTCTTCTCCAACACCACAGTTGAAAAGCATCAATTCTTCGGTCCTCAGTCTTCTTCATATACCAGTTTTGAGGCTGCTTTTTTTTTAATTTTTCTCCAAGCAAAATTAAAAACAAAACAAAAAACCTTTCTTGGCATTGAATGGCTAGAACCATCCAAATACATCCCAACGTCACTTTGCTAGAAAAGGAAATAAAATATGCTTTCTGTTCTGAAAAATTTTCAGTGAAGCAAGATTTTATATACCCAGAATTCTCTCTTAGTTAGCTTTGTCTAAGCTAGGAGTTCAAAACTGAGGCATACTAGATTAGCTTAGAGTGTTGACATATATTTAAAATTGATCTCTATATAATTGTTCCTCAGTCTTCTTCATATACCAGTTTTGAGGCTGCTTTTTTTTTAATTTTTCTCCAAGCAAAATTAAAAACAAAACAAAAAACCTTTCTTGGCATTGAATGGCTAGAACCATCCAAATACATCCCAACGTCACTTTGCTAGAAAAGGAAATAAAATATGCTTTCTGTTCTGAAAAATTTTCAGTGAAGCAAGATTTTATATACCCAGAATTCTCTCTTAGTTAGCTTTGTCTAAGCTAGGAGTTCAAAACTGAGGCATACTAGATTAGCTTAGAGTGTTGACATATATTTAAAATTGATCTCTATATAATTGTTTGACATGTAGCTTCTGGATTAAAGCACAATAAATATGAGAAGATTCCACTTATGTCTTGCTTATAGAGGACAGTAAAATGGATTAATTTAAAAAATCTTTGCCAATAGAAGGACTTTTGGAACAAAATCTATACTAAGAATTCCTGACAGATAAATATTTCACCTTTTTTCATTTGCAAAATATGGTAAACTGATGAATATTTCTTTTTAATAAACGTTGTTCAATAAAACAACTTGGAATAAAATCTTGTAAGATGATATGAAAGTCAAATTAAAGAGGCTTATTAAAATCTGTACATCTTCAAAGAATGTACAGGGTTGAATAATTCATTAGCTGTTTAACACATTTACACACCCTTAAAAACCATGCAAATTTTCTTATTACTGGACCTTTTTCATTTTGAAACAGGATTACATATATTTTTCATCTGTGAGACTCTAATGTTTAAATGCAAAATAATTAACATTGAGTTCTTGCTAATTAAATTAACAGAAGAGATTTAGCTGATACTATGCTAGTTACTCAAATTAAGAGACTGTCTCGTTGCATTAAACAGAGTGCATTTATCATGAATAAGTTCTCAGCCTGTTTATTTGATATGGCAACTAACAGGTAAGGAAAATAAATCTTCCCAATATTGGGCAACAGATGCATAGCTGTTTTGCTTCTAACTGTCTTATCTAGAAATTTTGAAGCAACTTGAGAAGATAAAAATACCATTGTCCTTAAACTGAACCAAAATATAATAAAACCTAATGTTTAATTTCAGTAAGTGGACTAGCCTTGCTGAATTAAATAAAAAGGAAGAAATAATTTCAACATGTGCACATAGGTAAGCTGTATTCAAACATGATTAAACATTAATTGATTAGGGCAGCTGAAATCATAAAACAGACATAAAATAGAGACAACTAAGCTATCCTGTGCTTTTTTAATGTCATTTAATATATCTATAAGTCTTACAAACATAACTATGAGGAATAGCATGTGTCTTGCCTCAAATTCTTCCTTGTAATGTATTTTATAGAAAATTTTTGAGAATTTAGTACATGAGTAGAGCAGACATGAACTTATAGCATAGAATCTGTCTCTGTTAGAATATTGACTGAGAGACAGATGCTGCTTAAAAATATCAGTGGCTTAAATGAATATCACTAATAGCTTTCTAATTTTTTGACATGTGCTTAAGAGGTTTCACAGGCTTAGGGCTTTTTTTAAGAATAAAAATAAACTAGTTTTGGAATTGAGCACATTCACAATCTTCATATTCTTTTAAAATAAAAACTATAAGTTGATTTTCTAAACTGCCATATACCTAACATACAACTGATTTTCTTAAAAAATTATTTTCTTTTTAATGCATATATTTATCTGCATTTGTTACAATGTATTTAGCTAACTTAATTCCACATGACTTTTATTTGCTACAAAGTATACTTCATCAATACATGTAAGTAGCTTTATTCATAAGCAAGGACCAAGGGGGAAAAACAATAACAACAACAAATAGCCCCTAAGGATTCTGTAATGATTTAAATACTACCATGATTTAGGGCTCAATGGACTTGTAGAGCAAAGGAATCAAATGCTAAAGCCAGAGCAATTTGAGCATTTATATTAACCTGGCTCCTATAGTTCTGCAGAAATATGCTCCTATGCCTGATAAAAATTAGGAATGACAATAGTAATAAATCAACATTGCTGTAGTGGCCTGAACCTTCACACAAGAATCTAAAATAAATTGTATCTTACACCTACAAGATCATATTTCTTTCATTCTTGACATGTCTTCTTTGACAGTAAAACTAGTTAGGTCAAGTAAGGTCAGTCTGACAAAGAGAAAATATTTTATAAGATTTCCAGGAAAATAAAGTGGGAAAAAAAATTTCTTCACATATCCTTTATGATATGTCATATTTCTGCAGCTTTACCCAATGGCTCCATTCCCTACTCATAGATATGTGAATATTTGTGACAATTATTAGACTCACAGAATAGTGAATTCTATTCTATTGAATATCTGTATCCATCTATTCTATTCTAAGATAGACTTCCCTCATAGCTCAGTTGGTAAAGAGACTGCCTGCAGTGCAAGAGACATGGGTTTGATTCCTAGGTTGAGAAGATCTACTGGAGAAGGAAACTGGCAACCCACTCCAGTATTCCTACCTGGAGAATCCTATGGACAAAAGAGCCTGGCAGGCTACAGTCCATGGGGACATGAGTCCATGGACATGAGTTAGTGACTAAACCACTACCATTCTATTCTATTCTATCAAACCTGTGTCTCCTGCATTAGGTGACAAATGTTTTACTGCTGAGCCCTCTATTCTAAGATAGACTTCCCTCATAGCTCAGTTGGTAAAGAGACTGCCTGCAGTGCAAGAGACATGGGTTTGATTCCTAGGTTGAGAAGATCTACTGGAGAAGGAAACTGGCAACCCACTCCAGTATTCCTACCTGGAGAATCCTATGGACAAAAGAGCCTGGCAGGCTACAGTCCATGGGGACATGAGTCCATGGACATGAGTTAGTGACTAAACCACTACCATTCTATTCTATTCTATCAAACCTGTGTCTCCTGCATTAGGTGACAAATGTTTTACTGCTGAGCCCTTGGAAAGATCCCCTGGAGAAGGAAATGGCAACCCACTCCAGTATTCTTGCCTGGGAAATCCCATGGACAGAGGAGTCTGGCAAGTTACAGTCTATGGGGTCACAAAGAGTCAGACATGACTTAGTAACTAAAAACCTAAGAGCCATCTCTGTAGTCCCAAAATGCCTGCTTCCAGACTTCTCTTTCTATGATAACGAAATCCTTATTTTAAGCCATGTTAAATCCATTGTTTTATTTATTTTTTTTAGCTGAATCCAGTGATGGAATAATACCTTAGCTTGATAGTAAGTCTGATCTAAATTTGTTTAAAATTAGAAGTTTCCTTCATAAAACTAAAGCAATAATTATTTTAATAAGTGAGAAAATCAAGTAAGAGCAGAGAGATAGAGGACTAATCACAATGCAGGTCACAGAATTTGCAATCTACGAATCACAATAATTACTATTATATGCTATTTGAGAGGCATTGATTTGGGAGTTGTTTTTTTAAATATTTTTACATGACATGTTATGCCTGAGAAATGAATTGGGCAATTAAATATTTAATTATTTGATTTTAAGATAATTATGTCTTCTCGTGTCTTTTTATTCTTAAATCAAATAACCATGAATATGTAAAATTATAAACAATAAACAGTTATTTGGGTGGATGTATTGGCAGTCATATATGACTCGTTTCTTTTAAAGTTCATTTTCCCAAATCTTGCTCAGGAATTTGGCCTTTGGGAAATCTTTAGTGAGACTTCCTGCTTACCTCAAAATAATGGGAAAAAAAGTTTATTAAAATGGATAAGCTGAGGCTATCATAAATGTGGAAAGAAAGACAGAAAGAAAGGAACGAATGGAGGAAGGAACAGAGAGAGAGAATGGGAGGAAAGGAGAGAGTGAGAAAGGAAGAGAAAAGATTATGAGTTTACCGTGACTTTTAAATGAACATTTGGCACCAGGGTTTCCCTAGTGACCCAGACGGTAAAGCATCTGCCTACAAAGTGGCAGACCTGGGTTCAGTCCCTGGTTTGGGAAGATACCCTGGAGAAGGAAATGGCAACCCACTCCAGTACTCCTGCCTGGAAAATTCCACGGATGAAGGAGCCTGGTAGGCTTTACAGTCCATGGGATCGCAAAGAGTCAGACACGACTGTGCAACTTCACATTAAAACTCTCAGAAAGGCACAAGTAGTGTCCATTTAGATAAACAAAACACTAAAAAGAATTATTGTAGTAAATATATTAATTATCTGAAGAGTCAAAAACCAAACCAAGCTGAAAGGAAAATGAGGGTCTGAAGTATGACCCACACGTGCTCTGTGAAAAGATTCATCCTTATACAGTATTTTCAGTGGTCGTCTCAACTTGAACCATCAATGATCATTTTCTAATGAGCTACTTATATAATTAGTTCATGTTTAAGCAGCTATCTTGTTTAACTTATAATCTCAAAGAAACCATAGAGATTCAAATAGAATGTTTATTATAATTTTTCTATTTAACATTTCAAACCATTCCTCTGTGCAAATAACTAATCAACTACTTGTGTTTAGTTGGTCTGTCGTGCCTGACTGTGATCCCATGAAAAAGGCCACCAGGTTCCTCTGTCCATGGGATTCTCCAGGCAAGAACACTGGAGTGGGTTGCCATGCCGTTTTCCATCCAGCAGATCTTCCTAACCCAGGGATCAAACCCAGGTCTCCCGCATTGCAGATGGCTTCTTTACCATCTGAACCACCAAATAATTAACATCATTTACTACCATTCTTCTCCTCTTTCAGCTATGCCAATTCTTCCTGAAGATTTCACTCAAAAATACAGTGTGAAGTAAGTTAGAAAGAAAAACACCAATACAGTGTATTAATGCATACATATGGAATTTAGAAAGATGGTAACGTTGACCCTATATGCAAGACAGCAAAAGAGACCCAGATGTAAAGAACAGACTTTGGGACTCTGTGGTAGAAGGCAAGGGTGGAATGATTTGAGAAAATAGCATTGAAACATGCATATTACCATATGTGAAATAGATGACCAGTTCAATTTCAGTGCGTGAAACAGGGCACTCAAAGCCGGTGCACTGGGATGACCCAGAGGAATGGGATGGTCAGGGAGGTGGAAGGGGTGTTCAGGATTGGGGACATATGTACACCCGTGCCTGATCCATGTCAATGTATGGCAAAAACCACTGCAATATTAGCCTCCAATTAAAATAGATAAATTAGTTTAAAAAATGTTAATTCTATGTTATTTATTAGAAAAATAAAAGTATTTTCCTGGTTTATTTGGTTGAGTTGTCATGTTTAAATTTTACAGTTTTAATTTTCACATTATCAGTCACTTCCAAAAAGCACTATAATGTTAGACAAAATGTGAATTTTCCACACAAAATTCTTCTCAAATTTTCCCAATCTGAAACGTATTCTTATCTAAACACCCAGTTCACAGAATCTAAATTGTGTCTGCATAATCTTTATAATTAAAATAAAGATATTGGTTCACAGAAAAAAGAAAGCTAGTGCTGAGTGAAGTGTAAGTTGATAGATTTGTAAAATATGGAAAAATTATTCAAAAGATACTAAGATAACCTTAGTATCTGTTTATCTAAAAACAGGAATATGGAGTATCTTCAGACTACATAGAAGATCATTTTTTTTCACTCATTGATTCATTTTAAAATATTTGGAAAATGTCAATTACATGTATGGAATGTGGTTAAATAAAGAATGAACCTACAAATTACTTGAGTGCAGGGTTCCTGTCTGTTTCATCTTTGACTCTTATATCCTAACACAGAAAGAAAAAAAAAAATCCTGTAAAGGAATGGATTAAAAAAGATGGAAATACAGAAGGCAGTATTCCACCAGGGAAGGGAGAGAGAAGGAAAAGTAGAAAGAGGAAGAGAGACAGTGGTTTGTAACTAGAAGTAAGGCCAACGACAGCAAGGAGGTCTTGTCTCCAAAGCCGAGCCACATATTTACCAACTAATACTGGGCCTCATTTTCTCCATCTAAATAATGGGGATAATAGTATATACCTTATAAAATCCGTGTGAGGGATAAATGGAGTTAGCATTATAAACTGTGATTACTGTAAACAATTCATACATGATCATTTGTAATATCTAGCCAAATGGATCATGAGTTATGAGTTTTAAGGCACTTTTTATCCCAAATCCATCTCAATAAATTGAATAAAGAACTGAAGGCCAAGCTAATTTTGTCTGAAAAAGTGATGGAATTAAGAGAGCTTGTACTTTTAATACCCAAAATAGTCACCTACATTCTAGAGTCAAAAGAACAAACTCCGATAGAGCAAGCCAAAATCCAAATATAGGATAGGGAAGAAGTAGCTAAAGGAGTTACAGTGAAAATAGCTTCAGGTCACGGTAGACAAAAGTAAGTGAAGTTAGAAAAGATGAGAATGTGCAAGGGTTTGGAAGTCAGCCATTACTTCCCTTCTGTTTTGACCAATCCCTCATTAAAAATTCTGGGGCCTGCCTCTGCCACTGTTGGAAGAAAATGTAAAAGTGATGCAACTGTTATGAAAAACTGAATGGAAAAATAAAAAATAGAGTGACTATATGAAATACAATATCATATCTGGGTATATATCTGAAAAAAAAATGAAATTAGGATCCGGATGAAATACCTGCAGTCCCATATTCATTACAGCACTGTTCACAACACCCAAGAGGTGGAAACAACCTAATCATACATGAGTGGTTGAATGGATAAAGAAAATGTGGTATATACACACAATGGAATACTATCCAGCATTAAAAAAGGGACATGCTCCCATTTGTGATAACATGGATGAACCTGTAGGACACTATGCTTAAGTGAAATAAGCCAGACACAGAGAGACAATTACTTCATGATGTCATTTATATGAGTAATCTACATAGTTAAATCCAGAATAGAGTCAAATGGTGGTTGCTAGGTATGGAGGAAGGGGAAAATGGGGAGATGTTGGTCAAAGGGTACAAGGTGTCATTTATGTAAGGTGAATAGGGTCCTAGAGACCAACTGTACAGCTTAATTTCTACAGTTAACAATGCTGTATTATGTACTTAAACATTTGCTAAGAGGGTAAATCTTTTGTCAAATGTTCTTTTAACATAATAATAAATAAACTATATATATACATATGTATATATAACTGAATCACTTGTCTGTATACCAGAAACTAACACATTATAAATCAACTATGTTCAGTAATATCTATATATACATATATAAAAAAGGATGAGATGAATAATTTAGAGATATGATGAATATGTTTAATGCATAGATTATGTAGGTGACTTTTTTCATGGGTGCATACTTATCTCCAGTCTCAACAAATTATGTCCATTATCATAGCCCAATAGAGTGGTTTAAAAGTCTCTTTACAAAAGCACATTTCATTTTATTTCAATGTATGCATGCTTATTTTGATATACAATTATTTTACCCCCCAAAACCTATGAGACCCATTAAGTCAGAATTTCAGATACGAAGCCAAGGCATCCATGTTTAGAACTCCCCAGCTGATTCTCAGGAGCAGCCAAGGTGGGTGCGGGTTGTGACTGAGAGCTGTCCTGCTCCCACTCACTGCCTCCCGTGTTGCCCCCAGGGCCGTGGTGACTTTCCTTCTGAAAGAGATGTGACATGGCACCACTTAAACTCCTTCAAGGGTGCCCTATTGCTCTCTGGATCGATCACAACATACCACACCTTTCATTATCTAACTTTCGCTTACCTCTCCCAATGTCACATTTTATCAAATTTGTTTAAAAACTTAACTTTATGTAGCACCTGAGCCTTGATTGTAAACCCATTGCAAATGGCTTCTGCGTAAGCCATCCCATTTCTCTAGCATGCGCTCATCTCTTCTTATCCTCTGGTTCATTCTTTAAAATATAAATATATATATATATATATAAGAGACACAGAGGTATAGAACGGACTTTTGGCCTTTGAGGGAGAGGGAGAGGGTGGGATGATTTGGGAGAATGGCATTGAAACATGTATACTATCATGTAAGAAATGAAGCCCCAGTCTATGTTCAATACAGGATACAGGATGCTTGGGGCTGGTGCACGGGGATGATCAAGAGAGATAATATGGAGTGGGAGGTGGGAGGGGGCTTCGGCATTGGGAGATCGTGTACACCTGTGGCTGATTCATGTCAATGTATGGCAAAACCAATATAGTACTGTAACGTAGAATAAAGTAAAAATAAAATTAAAAAAATATATATATATCTATTTGGCTGTTCTGGGTCTTTGTCTTCATTGCCGCGTGGGCTCTAGTTGCTGTGAGCAGAGGCTACTCTCCAGTTATGGTGTGCAGTCTTCCCATTGCAGTGGCTTCTCTTGGAGAACATGGGCTCTAGGGCTTCAGTAGCTGCGGTACATGGGCTCAGTAGTTGCGAGTCATGGGCTCTGGAGCACAGACTCAGTAGTTGCGGTATGCAGGCTTAGTTGCTCTGAGGCCCATGGGATCCTTTCAGGCCAGGAATCCAACCCATGCGTCCTGCTTTGGCAGATGGGTTCTTTACCACTGAGCCACCAGGGAAGTCCTCTGACTGACTCAGTGCATATCTCTCAGTGCATACCTCTGTGAACTCTTTCTTGATTTTAGGGCTATAATTTGAACTATAGAATGTCAAATTCAGTTTGAGTTTTAGATAAACAATGGTTCTTTTTCAAAATGTGTAGTATGTCCCATGTAATCATGTGTACCTGTATACTAAAACAACTGCAAAAACAATGCTGTCTATCTGAGATGCTAATTTAGCTGAGTGTCTTGTATTTTTCTGTTAAATCTGGGAACCTTTCTTCATTCTTTACCACCCCTGATTAAGCTCCATTATTCCCCATCTTTATGGAGATATCCATCTTTAGTACTCCAATAGGACCTTCTGCATACAGGGTCCTGGTCTGATTCCTTCTCCACCCAACTGTCTTGAAAGCATGGGTGCGGCTGCTGCTAAGTCGCTTCAGTTGTGTCCAACTCTGTGCGACCCCAGAGATAGTAGCCCACCAGGCTCCCTCATTCCTGGGAGTCTCCAGGTGAGAATACTGGAATGGGTTACCATTTCCTTCTCCAATGCATGAAAGTGAAAAGTGAAAGTGAAATCACTCAGTCCAGTCTGACACTTGGCAATCCCTTGGACTGCAGCCTACCAGGCTCCTCCGTCCTTGGGTGTTTCCAGGCAAGAGTACTGGAGTGGGGTGCTATTTCCTTCTCCATGAAGGTATGAATTGTACCTCATTCCTTTTGTATCCCCAGCACCTGTATGGTGAATCGCACAATAGAAGCCTAACTTTAATTCCTTTCCTTGGTTTGAAGGCATCCCTTTCTCACACTGAACATCAACCTCTCTCTACCACTTATTAACTCAGATTTTCTTTGTTCTGCTTGAAGGAGAAATTTGAACTTTCCTCATGTATTTTTCAGAAGTAGAAAAGTCCTGGACTTATTGCATCCTTTTGTGGTCTCATTTTATTCTATTTCACTGATATCAGGGTTTCTTTCATCTTTATGATCTCAGAACAGCTTGAAACCAAGAGGCTTTAATCACCTCCAGGTAACTCAGCATGAAAAAAACGCACATTCACTTTCGACCTTTCTTATACCTATAGTGTCTATCCTGAAACTTGTTCTTTCCTAAGCAGACAAAGAAAATGGCAAAGATTATGGTCAAGTGTAGTGCTTTCAAATTGCCTGATAGTACATAAAAATGTTATGCTAGTTTCTTACTCACTTGTAGACAAAGAGCCCCTGTCTGACATCTAGCTTTACATGGGCCATTCCGGCTTCCCATTGTGACAATCAGTTCTTACCCTATTTTCTCTAGTCATAGCAGTCTTTCAGAATTTTATACTCTAGCACTAAAAGCTTATAAACACACCTGGAGCAAACAATTTTTCTTATCCAAAAATAGTTTTCCAACAGAGATTATGATTATTATGAAATGCCATAAAGCTTTACAACTTTAAATATTGTGGTTTAAATTGTAGTCAACTATAACCTTCAGACTTTTTGTGTGTTTATTTATTAGTTTGCTTTTCTATTGTTTTTGTTCCTAGACAGTTTTATCCCTAGGCAGTTATTCTAAATACACACACACACACACACACACACACACACACACACAAACACACCTGTAAGGATAACATCATGACTAGGTTTTTGTCAAAATTCATTCTCTATATATCGGATTACTTTTCCATTTATCAGTCCTGTCAGACATTTTCACATGTCTTTCAGAAAAATACTAATTATGTTTATTGTATTATTGTCATAAACTGACTATCATACTTTCAAAATCTTATTGAAATCTTTGAAACGAAGCTTGGCTTCTTCATAGATATACCAACTCAGGGTATCCTTGTATAAGACTTTTATTTTAAAGGCAAGTAACACAGTGTAGCAAGATAAACAGAGTGTAGGTTTTTTTCTGTCTGAAGGCCAATAGATATCTGAGGTCCAAGCTCTCCAAGGGCCCCTGCGTCCGTGCTTTGTACCACCCAGATCTATGCAAGGAATCTTAGTTTTGGGAGTATCTCCAGCCAAATTTTTTGAACTCATATCAGTGGCAAACCATTAGTAAAGGTATTTCTGACCTTAAACATCTTAAATTTAATTGTCCTTATCTTAATCTAGAGTCAAGAAACCAAACATCCAGATTTGCCCAGAAATATAGAAATTTTTCATCTAGCTGTAAATCAACTATCTCCACACCTTCACATGCACATTTCCCTTTAGTATACATTAAAATAAAAACAAAAACATGAATATAAAATAGAAATTTTGTCTCATAAATGGAAAAAAAGACAATTAATATGTTCATTTAAAATCTCACTAATCAATGTCAACAATTATTCATTTCATTCAA
>SJYC01135462.1:0-20689 GCA_006408675.1 Madoqua kirkii
AGCAGGATGACAATATACAGTCTTGACATACTCCTTTTCCTATTTGGAACCAGTCTGTTGTTCCATGTCTAGTTCTAACTGTTGCTTCCTGACCTGCGTATAGGTTTCTTAAGAGGCAGGGCAGATGGTCTGGTATTCCATCTCTTTCAGAGTTTTCCATGGTTTATTATGATCCACACGTTCAAAGGCTTTTGCATAGTCAGTAAAGCAGAAATAGATGTTTTCCTGGAATTCTCATGCTTGTTCTGTGATCTAGCGATGTTGGCAATTTGATCTCTGGTTCCTCTGCCTTTTCCAAAACCAGCTTCATCACCTGGAATTTTGCAGTTCAGGTATTGCTGAAGCTTGGCTTGGAGAATTTTGAGCATTCCACTACTAGAGTATGAGATGAGTCCAATTGTGCAGTAGTTTGAGCATTCTTTGGCATTGCCTTTCTTTGGGACTGGAATGAAAACTGACTTTCTCCAGTCCTGTGGCCACTGCTGAGTTTTCCAAATTTGCTGGCATATTGAATGCAGCACTTTCACAGCATCATTTTTCAGGATTTGAAATAGCTCCATTGGAATTCCATCACCTCTACTAGTTTTGTTTGTAGTGATGCTTTCTAAGGCCCACTTGACTTCACATTCCAGGATGTCTGGCTCTAGGTGAGTGATCACATGATCATGATTATCTTGATCATGCAGATCTTTTTTGTACAATTCTTCCGTGTATCCTTGCCACCTCTTTTTAATATCTTCTGCTTCTGTTAGGTCTAGACCATTTCTGTCCTTTATCAAGGCCATCTTTGAATGAAATGTTCCCTTTGCATCTCTAGTTTTTTTTTTTTTTGAAGAGATCTCTAATCTTTCCCATTCTGTTTTCCTCTATTTCTTTGTATTGATTGCTGAGGCAGGCTTTCTTTTCTCTACTTGCTATTCTTTGGAACTCTACATTCAGATGCTTATATCTTTCCTTTTCTCCTTTGCTTTTCTCTTCTCTTCTTTTCATAGCTATTTGTAAGGCCTCCTCAGACAGCCATTTTACTTTTTTGCATTTCTTTTCCATGGGGATGGTCTTGATCCCTGTCTCCTATACAGTGTCACAAACCTCCATCCATAGTTCATCAGGCACTCTATCAGATCTAGTCCCTTAAATGTATTTCTCACTTCCACTGTATAAGTATAAAGGCAACTTATTAAAATCTCTGAACATATTTCCTTGTGCATACTAAATAATTTACATCATTTATTTTGCTCAAAAGGCAGAAATTATTAATTTAAGCAAGTGATCAATTCTGAAAAAAATTAAAAATAGCAGAAAAAGATCTTTGTTCACTGCATGAATATCTGTCATGTTTTGGCCACCGTAACTTCAGCTCCTTTTTATATTTAGGAAATATTCACCCCATGAGGTGAAGTCTGTTTCCCACTTAGAAGCGGAAAATATCACGTATTCACTTTCCTGTCCTCTCTTGACACGAAGGCTCAAAAATAAAATCCAGACTCCTCCAATCACACGGATTGCAAAATTCGAATCAAGAGCTAATGTCACTCTTTGGAGTGACATTTAATGTTCACAGCAACCCTCAAGTTCCAGAAGCCATCTGTGCTGATGCCCAGGTAATAATATCTCCTCTGAAAACAATTATAGTGGTTGCAACATTGTTTCTGGCTACACAGACAGTAAGCAAATATACAAGTCTAGGAAAATCTAAAAAATCTTCTAATCTTCAAAGTTAAGATTCCTCTTATCTGCTCTGGGGAGGCTAATCAACCCACTTTTCATGATGCGTTAGAAAAATAGACACTGGATGGGAGATCATGATTGCTTTAAAAAGAAATAGCTTTTCTCCACACCTTCTTCAGGATTTACTGTTTGCATGTTTTTGATGATGGCCATTCTGACTGGTGTGAGGTAATATCTCATTGTAATTTTGATTTTCATCTTTTTTTTCATTTTTTATTTTTTTAATTTATTTTTTAAATACTTTATTCTATGTTACAATACTGTATTGGTTTTGCCATACATTGACATTAATCAGCCACAAATGTACACGATCTCCCAATGCTGAAGCCCCTCCCACCTCCCATCCCATCTCATCTCTCTGGATCATCCCGTGCCCCAGCCCCAAGCATCCTGTATCCTGTATTGAACATCATCTCTTTAATAATGAGTGATGTTGAACATTTTCTCATGCGTTTATTAGCCATTTTTATGTCTTCTTTGGAGAAATTTCTTTTTAGGTCTTCTGCCTAGGTTTTGAGTAGGCTGTTTGTTTTCCTGATTGAGCTGTATGAGCTGCTTATATATTCTGGAGATTAATCCTTTGTCATTTGCAATTATTTTCTCCCATTCTAAGGGTTGTCTTTTAGTCTTGTTTATTGCTTCCTTTGCTGTGCAAATACTAAAGAGAGGGTGGGAGGAGTTGAGAGAGTCACATGGAAATACATACCTGCTTATATGTAAAATAGATATCCAGTGAAAGTTTGCTGTATGACATAGGGAGCTCAAATCAGGTTCTCTGTGACAGCCTAGAGGGGTGGGATGGGATGTGAGGTGGGAGGGAGGCTCAAGAGGGAGGGAACATATGTATACCTATGGCTGATTCATGTTGATATATGGCAGAAACCAATAGAATATTGTTAAGCAATTATCCAGCAATTAAATTTTTAAAAAGGAAATGCCTAGCTCAAAGAAAAAGAATCTTTTGTTTTATTTTTGTGTGGATCTACTCCCAAGTTATTTTAAATTTTGGATGGAGTTCATTCACTATGGCAATGGAATTGAGGTCGCTGCTTTGTTTGTTGGTTGGTTTTGGTAACTCTTAGCTGGGGGCTTCCCTCAGGTCCTAGAGGCCTCCACAATTTTCTCCCAAGTAGTTCACAACATGCCTCTTTGCTTATTCAAGGCTAGTGGGAGGATTTTCTCTTATATGCTAAGGTGGATGTAATATAGTGAAATTAGGAATTGCTATTCCATCACCTTTGCCATACTCTGTTTACTAGTGCTGATGTGCTGTGCCTCTTAGCACAGTTGTGTCTGACTCTTTGTAACTCCATGGACTGCAGCCTGCCAGGTTCCTCTCTTCACAGGATTCTTCAGGCAAGAATACTGGAGTGGGTTGCCATGCACTCCTCCAGGGGATTCTGCCAATTCAAGGTGCAAAACCAGGTCTCTGCATTGCGAGCAGATTCTTTACCATCTGAGCCACCAGGAGAACCCTATTTACTAGTAGTAAGTCACAAATACTAACCTTCTTCAATGAGTGAGAAAAACACAGAGACATAACTGATCTATGAGGGAGACTCATTAGGGTTCAGCTGGGGGTGTGTCTGCCTCAGAAGTGGCGGCTAGCATCTCTGGTGCTGTTTCCTTCATCACATTTGGGGCACTATATAAAGCAGGAGTGATGGCAGCAGCAGCAGAGCTGAGACATACACATGAAGGAGGTAAATTACACTGGTATACTTTCCTGCAGCTTCCTGGATCACAGCAGGGGAAGGCTGAACAGTGCATGTGGAATCAGGTGACCCACAGGCAGATGTAAAGCTTATCTCGTGTACACTTCTATTCTAACTGCACTACAGAAGGTGTTACTGGGAATATCTGCTAAAATGAAAGACCTCAGGTTATACATATAAAACAGAATTTATCACAGGGCTAAAAGTCTTCAGTCAACATCTGTGCCCATAACAGTTTGTAATTGCCTGTGTGATCAGAACAGGCTGGGTTAAAATAATCCCTACAAGCAGAAAATTCTTTGTGATTTTTTTTCACTGTCTATTCATAACATCTGTTATAGAAAGTAATCTTGAACCTGATTAATTTCATCTTTAACAGGTGCATTTGAAAAATCTCAGTTTAAAAGATAAAGGCAAAAAAGTGAAAGTGTTAGTTGTTCAGTCATGACCAACTGTTTGCGACCGCATGGACTGTAGCCCACCAGATTCCTCTGTCCATGGAATTCTCCAGGCAAGAATACTGGAGTGGGAAGCCATTTTCTTCTCCAGGGGATCTTCATGACCCAAGGATCAAACCCAGGTCTCCTGCATTGCAGGCAGATTCTTTACCATCTGAGCCACCAGGAAAGCCCAATAAAGGCAAAGTTAATACCAAGTATTAAAACACACGATGATACCAGTAGTAATGGTATACAGGAAAAGATACTGAAATTTTCTCACCAGAGTGGATGAAATAGTACAATATTCACCGTTTATCCTTAAAATGTTGACCTGCTGGGAGTTAAATACTATGAATATCATATATCCAAAGGCTAATAACTAAAGTGAAACTTTATGTCATTTTCCCAAGGTTATGCAACCAGGAGGAAGTAATACTGGTCTTCAAACCAGTTTTTGCCAGTATACTTATTGTACTTTGGACCAGTGATAAAATAGATGTTTTCTTATGAGAATGCTAAATAAAAGGGAAAAGAAAGGGAGAGTTGTAACAAAGAATAATTACAAGTCTTATCCTGATAGGAGCAAAGTAAAAAAAAAAAATGGTCAAAGAGCTGAAAAGAGTCTGTTTCCACAGCACAGGAAATAACAGTTAAAAAAAAAAAAAAAAGATTGCGCTGAATAGCAGGAAAATGTAAACTAAGGTAAATTAAAATGGTAACATCTTTGCTTCTGAATCTTAATTTTGGCAGGATCAATAAAGCTAACACATTACATAGAATGTTATAGATTCTCCTCAATCAAGTTAAATTACAAAGGTGTTTCAAAGAATATTAATTTATTTAACTATTTATCAAACTTCTAATACATGTACCCAACAATATGTTAAACTCTACCGAAAATGATAAAATAAGACAATCCCTGTCCTCAAGTGGCTTACAGTCTAAGTAGACCTGGGAAAAATTATTGTAAATAAATAAATGATGATGCCAATAACCCCAGGTTCTTTTTCACTGTGAGCTTCAATTTCAATCTGGAATTTAATCAATATTGTCTTTTGGTTTGATAAAGAGCAGGTGTATATTCCAGTTCAACTTTTATGGGAATATCTGCCTACAGTTTACAGATAATATCTCACCAACAATTGTAATATTTACAAAGGTTTGATGATTAATGTTAACACTTTGGAAATGAATAGGATATGCATTAGGAGTATAAGAAATATAAGCTACAATAATGTAAACAAATAATTTAATGAAACTTTTCTAGTAGTTGTATCCTTACATAAAACAATTGGATAGACAAATGACAAATAGGCACTGAACAAAAATTTGAATATGACTTTGCTTAGTGGATTTAAAACTACCATTAGTTCATTATTCACAGGAAAATTGAGACAGGCATGGGTTTTTGATTGAGACTTGGTTCCAGAGTCTGAGTCATTGAAATTGTGACCTTGAGCAAACTACTTATATTGAAGAGAACTAACCCTTTATTTTAATAACTATCATATCAAGCAACGTTAAGAGCTATTATAAGAACTAAAGGTGACAAACAAGTATTCACTAAGGGTCATTTTTCAGTATTTTCATGTCATTGAAAGCTTGCATTGCAGCCATGAAATTAAAAGACGCTTACTCCTTGGAAGAAAAGTTATGACCAACCTGGATAGCATATTCAAAGGCAGAGACATTACTTTGCTGACTAAGGTCTGTCTAGTCAAGGCTATGGTTTTTCCTGTGGTCGTGTATGGATGTAAGAGTTGGACTGTGAAGAAGGCTGAGCGCTGAAGAATTGATGCTTTTGAACTGTGGTGCTGGAGAAGACTCTTGAGAGTCCCTTGGACTGCAAAGAGATCCTACCAGTCCATTCTGAAGGAGATCAGCCCTGGGATTTCTTTGGAAGGAATGATGCTAAAGCTAAAACTCAAGTACTTTGGCCACCTCATGGGAAGAGTTGACTCATTGGAAAAGACTGATGCTGGGAGGAATGGGGGGCAGAAGGAGAAGATGACAGAGGATGAGATGGCTGGATGGCGTCACTAACTCGACGGACGTGAGTCTGAGTGAACTCCGGGACTTGGTGATGGACAGGGAGGCCTGGCGTGCTGCGATTCATGGGGTCGCGAAGAGTCGGACATGACTGAGGGACTGAACTGAACTGAACTGAAAGCTTGCAAGAACACAGAACAGCTGTCACCTCAAAGTTACAAGAAACTATCAACCTTGTTTTTGCATCTCGTTTCCTTTGTTTTGGCATGTGGCTTATTAGCAAATATGAAATAAAGTTATTTCCAGATGCCTCTCCTACCATCACACACTCTCACACATCTTAGCAGTATATGTCATTGACTTCTGTTTTTAAACCCGTTACTAAAAATAACTTGAGATTTCATCACTCTCAATTCAAGGGGGAAGAGGCACCTAGAAAAAGTCAATTGGAAAAAGGCTTCTATTAATAAGTATGGATTAGCAAGTTCTTCTCTGCCCAAATCTAATGCCTTTATCTTCTAGTTATTAACAGTATAATCTCAGTCAATTTACTTAACTTCTCTGTATTGCACTTTCCTCTTATGTAAAGTGGAGGTATTGGTACTCACTTCATAGGGTTGTTAAAAAGATTAAAGGAATTCATATGTATACACCTCTAGACTGGAAGCTGACATGGGATACGTGCTTACGGAAAAATGGATGTTGCTTGTCTTAGTCTTCTTTATAATCTTTTTTTTAAATTGTGGAACCCTTTATTCAAATGAACTTTTACAAAGTTTAACACATAAACAGATGAAAGTAATGCTGCAATGATTGAAGTGGTTCAGAGTTTTGGACCTGGTTCACTTAGGCTCACCTGTTTTTCTCAGTCACTCTCAAGAAATCATATAGCTACAATTTTTCTAAATTTAATATGTGCCATGTTGTGTGTTTATTGCTTGCCTTAATGTTTTTATTAATCATTGCAGTGTCTCCTTGAGATGGGTATTATTTCACTAATTTAGAAATGAAATAACTAAAGATCTTCAAGATTCTGCAACTTGCCAAAGATACCAACATAGCCAGAAACTGGCAAAAACAGACTGAGGAAAAATCTGCCTAACTCCAACCCATGCCTTTCATTCATTTGTACATGTGTGTATATCTTTAAGAATTTCCATCTTTATTGAACTAGATGTTGACACATAATATTGTGTATATCTAAGGTACGTATGATAATTTGATACACCTATCAGTTCAGTTCAGTTCAGTCGGTCAATCGTGTCCGACTCTTTGCAACCCCATGAATCATAGCACGCCAGGCCTCCCTGTCCCTCACCATCTCCCGAAGTTTACTCAAACTCACGTCCATTGAGTCCGTGATGCCATCCATCCATCTCATCCTCTGTCGTCCCCTTCTCCTCCTGCCCCCAATCCCTCCCAACATCAGAGTTTTTCCAATGAGTCAACTCTTCACATGAGGTGGCCAAAGTACTGGAGTTTCAGCTTTAGCATTATTCCTTCCAAAGAACACCCAGGGCTGATCTTTTTTAGAATGGACTGGTTGGATCTCCTTGCAGTCCAAGGAACTCTCAAGAGTCTTCTCCAACTCCAGTTTAAAAGCATCAATTCTTCGGCGCTCAGCTTTCTTCACAGTCCAACTCTCACATGCTACACCTATATTGCAAAATAATTACCACAATGTAGTTATCCTCTCTATCACCTCATGTAAAAACCTTTAGTGAGAACACAAGATTCACAGTCTCCAGTGGTGCTCCATTGGTTGGGAATCTGCCTGCCAATGCAGGGGATGTGAGTTCAATCCCTGGTCCAGGAAGATCCCACATGCCATGGGGCAACTAAGTCCATTCTCCCCTAAGACTGAGCCTAGACCCTCTCAAACTTGTGCTCTGCACCAAGAGAAGCTATCACAGTGAGAAACCTGTACACTGCAGGGAAGAGTAGACCCCACTGTCTACAACCAGAGAAAGCCCATGCACAACAACAAAGACACAGCACAGCCAAAAATACATGCATAAATAAAATTACTTATAAAAAAAAGATTCACAGTATCAGCAATTTTCAAATATATAGTACAGGATTACTGACTGTGATTACCATGCTGTAGAAATGCGTTCATCTATAACTTGAAATTTGTGCCCTTTGACCAATCTCTTTTCACTTCCCCTATTTCTCCAGTTCCTGGCAAATGCCATTCTTCTCTGTTTTTCAGTTTGGCTTTTTCAGATTCCACACATGAGGAGTATCATATAGTATTTGTCATTTTCTGCCTGATTTATTTCACTTAGTTTCATCCATGTTGTCACGAAAATCAGAATTTCTTCTTTTTATGGGGCATAATATTCTATTGTATATATATCACATTTTTTTTCATCCATTTATCTGTCGGTGGTTGTTTCCATGTCTTGGAGAGAGTGGTACCTAGAGAGACATGGAGGCTCCAAACTCTTTCACCATTACTTGGTCTAGACTTCTCTTACAAATGGCTGTTCCTGAGCTATATCTTTTATCATCCATTGGTAATCTACTAAACAAAATATTTCTCTGAGTTTTGTGGAGTGATTGAAGCAAATTAATAAAACCCAAGGAGTGGGTAATTGAAACTTCTGATCTATAGCTGATCAGCCAGAAGCATAGATGATCACGTGGACTTGTGACTGAAGTGGGGGCGATCTTGTCGAACTGAGCCTTTAACCTGTGCAATCTGAGGCTATCTCTTGGTAGACATTATCAGAACTGAGTTGACTGTAGAGATACCCAGTGGGTGTTCAAGAATTGCTCACTGGTGCAGGGGAAGAAGAAAAAAATAACAACAAACTTCCACACACTGGAAGAGGGAATGGAATTATTAGCCACTAAAATGAAGAAAACATAACACAGGATTATAAAAACAATTAATTAACAAGCATGGGCTAAAAAGTTCTGATTATTGATGAATACAAAACTTTTGCATATTACTTATTATCTTGGGTCTATGAATAGCGTTGCAAAAATTCCAGGACATCAATGAAAACTAAATGGGGAGATTTCTACTCTCCCCCAAACCAGAACTCTTTAAGTGAAGTCACTCAGTCGTGTCCAACTCTTTGCAACCCCGTGGACTGTACCCTACTAGGCTCCTCTGTTCGTGGGATTTTCTTTAAGGTTTGAAGCTTAGCAGTTCTAAGCTCCTAGTAGGTGACATCCTTGAATCTCCCTTGATAATCATCCATTTCCTCTCCTTGTAGATCCATTGACTTAAAGGAATTGCATCAGTCTCTTTACTATTAACAACTGGGAAACTGTTACAAATTGTAAGGTACTCACTTTTTCTTACTCTTCCCTCCCACTGCAGCTTTGTGGCAATAAAGAAACTTCCAGACATCACGCTACCTTAAAAATCCTATTTTTATAGCTGTCATTCTCTGCCATGACACTGGCATGCTTGAAGACCTTTATCATTTTTGTCCTGCCCATTATCTTTACTTATCTATAGTTTTCATGTTTTCTCTTTTTTTGCAAGTGAACTATTTTATAGCAACTAAATATATTTTACACTAAATTGTCAGCCATAAGAATACAGTATTTTATCTGAGACTGCCAAATGAAATAAATGTATTTGATTTAATATAAAGTAACTATATTCTTTTGCAAAGGTATCTGACAAAATAAGGAGAAAATTCTGAGTTACCCTATATTTTCTTCTTTCTGTATGAAAACAGGATGACAAAATTGTGCTGATATTCATAGGTTTTTCTTCTCTAACACCCAAAATAAGGAAAATTTGTATAATATTTTCGATGTAGTTGTCCCAACCTGAATTCTCATATGATTAGCAGCTAACTCATGTATTCAGGGGTTAGATGACACTTCATCACTTCTCACAACCAACCTTGTCAGCTAAGGACATCACATTGTGCCTAGTAAGTGATACTGAACAAATTTTTATTATTGTGGTCTATGAACTGCAAGATGGAGTCACGTCAAAGAGATCAGAAATGAAGCTGGGAAGCCATTTGGGAAGTGAGACTTCTACTGGTCCACACCCTAATGCAATATAAGCTTTTGACTCAGCCATTCTGAGACCACCTGGAACTTGCTTTTTTATTCTCTAGAGAATGCAGCTTAGCAACAAATCTGCTACCCACAAATGACTGAATGCCTGCCTGCTGGCACCAATTGTAGTCTTGTAAAAATAACCTATAAAACTTCTCTAGAAGTCTTTGTCTGTTGTTTTTATAAGCCCCATCATTTTCTATCTCCCTTGGAGCACATTCCAGTTGCTACTTGAATCAGTACTCCTAAATTGCAATTCCTACAACCCCCCAACCCTCTCCCCCCAAAAGAAACTCCTTTTCTTTATTTGTAGCCTTCTGCATTTCTTGGTCAACATTGTACACATTTATAGTCTAATGGCTTTAGGTCACTCCCTGCCAAACTATCAAACTGGGACATTTTCTAGGACATTGTTACTGTATGTAAAAGATGAGATCATTTCTAAACTATTTGTTCTGTATCAAATCAAATTATAAATTATAAACTCTTTTCTGACCAGCAGCTTTCTGGTCACAAGTAAGAATGGATGTGAATCTTTCCCTCTAGGAGCTTGAAATTTCAATAAAAGAAAAGAAAATAACCTGTGTATTGTTAACCTGGACGTTTACGTAAAGAGGAAAGGAAAAGGAACTTCAAAACAAGAACAAAACCAGGGGATATATTTTAGTGTACTGATAAGAAATAAGTGAATCAAATTGGTGAAATAGGTTTCTCAAAAGCAGTTTTATCAAATAAAGATGGAAAAATTATGAAGGCCAGACTGAGGACAAGTTTGTATGCAAAGTTAAGGAGATTTGATTGCATTCACTAGACAAATATGAATTAATAAAGATATTTTTCAATTTATAAAATTCTTTTAAAAAGAAAGAAATATAAATCCAGGAAATAGTAAAGGACAGGGAAATCTGGTGTACTGCAGTCCATAGTGTCACAGAGTCAGACACATCTTAGTGACTGAACAACAATAAAGCATTATTACATTTATTTTGGAAGTAGACCATTTGTTTTCTGAATTCAGTAAATTGTTGAGAACGAGGATAGAAACTTAGAATGCCATTGTATTTAGCTATTCAGAAAAAATTGCAAGGCACATCAAAAGGCAAACAATAGGATTTGAAGAGACGGAGCAAGCATCAGAACCAGATATGGCAGAGATGTTGAAGAATACCAATCTCACCAATTTTGCTTAAGAAATTATAAATATAATTGTATGCACATTTATACTACTTCAACATATTAGATTGTTGTGTATCAGTAGAATTATGTGATTTTATTTTCTTTACTGCACCCTATTATGAAAGCACATTTCTTTTTCAGTGAGAAGAAGCTATAATATAGTGCAATAGCCTAATAGAAAACTTGACAATAAAAAAGAACAGATATGTCAATAAAATTCATATTTTATTAACTACTATAAAATTGTACTTGTAATATTTCAGCACATTAACAAACTCACCAAGATCCTCAAAACTAATAAAACTAGAATAAAAAACTGCAATTGTGTGATTTTGCTCATGTTTCTGAAATGAATCAGTTATGAAAAAATTTACTTTGAAAAACATAATGTGGGCCAAAAATAATTTTTAGTTATAATACAAAATAAGAAACATGGTACATTATTCAAAAAGGAAAAGACAAAAATGTTGTGTTCACTGAAAACCTCTGCTCTTTTAAAAAAAATCTCCTCCTGGCTTTTAAACTACATTTTCAATATATCAGTTTATATACGAGCCTTTCTTTAAGATTGCTTGGATATCATAATGTGACAGATCCTTTCCTTTGGAAAGAGTAAAATATGAGGTGATTTTCCTAAAACTCAGTAAAACAACAAAATATATGATTTAAATGTAGAAACTTTAACAAACTAGCTGGGAACCTGAAGTTTGGTTTCCAAAAAATCTACTTTTTCATCATATTTTAGTTAAATCCTACATCTCCATGTGGTGGTGGTAGTTTAGTTACTAAGTCATGTTCGACTCTTTTACAATCCCTTGGACTGTAGCCCACCAGGTTCCTCTGTCCATGGAATTTCCTAAAAGAATACTAGAATAATTTCCTTCTCCAGGGGATCTTCCAGTCCTCAGTATCAAACCTGCACCTCCTGAATTGCAGGCAAATTCTTAAGCACTAAGCAACCTGGGAAGCCCACTACATCTCCACATGCAGTTATAATGTTCATGGATTGTTTTCATTCTTGCCAATATTGTGGTAAAGCCATAACGGTCTTAGTGATACTCTAATGGAGAGACAAAGAAAATGCCATTTTAATAGACATTTTATGACTGTGTATTGGTTTGTAGAGTTAGATCCTGCCTTCTTCTACATTCAAGATGTTTTGATGATCAACTTTCCTAGGTAATATTCACGAGTTTGTTTTACTCATTTGTCTATTCAGTCACGCAATAAACATTTACTTTAACTGAAGAACTTTGAAAAAAATCGACAAGCTTGTTATTTAAAGCAAACCAAAAAAATCTATATGAGGATTTTCATAAACCCCAAAGGGCCACCTCTACTAACTCATAAACTTATAAACCACCTAAATTCACAGACTTTGCTGTAGATTGTTTTGTTGCCCATAAATAATTCCTCACTCCACCTGCTCCAACTAGTGAAAGCTTATTGAGGTAAAGAATATATATTACACTATTATATTCCATTATTGTTAAAAACAAGCAAAAACGCTAAAAGTGTTCATGTTTTAGATTTAGCTTCATGCTGAGTTTTAAAATCCAGATGACAAATGTTCACAAAATGCTAACACATAGCTATGAAGGCAATTAGAGTGGGCCCATGATTTTCTTCACCCATAATTTTGGAGGTGTTTTAACTAGCTCATATGCATCAAATACATGAATTATTTTGACTGATTTTGTTATTCCCATTCTGTACACTCATTGTCCTTTAAGGTACTTTTTCTTTATGATTGTGTTTTCCTACTGTGACTAGCAATGCTTATGTGTATTGGTTAGCTATTTACATTAGCACTAGGTAATCAGTAACTCCCCACAGACTCATTGACTTGGTAATAACTGCAATTTGTACTCATTCATATTTGTTTGCTGGGGCAACTCTGTTAATCTCAAGATCAGGCTTACTCTGTTCTCTGTCAGTTTGCATGAGGATTGGATGATGCTGGATGGGTTAAAGTAGGAGACTGTTTTAAGTCTCATTTAGATGACTAGGTTTGAAGGATCTGCTTCATGACTGTCATTCTCTTGGCCCCTATAGGCCATGCATGACATGCTCTTCAATGCAAGGGAAGAAACATAAGAAAGTAAGTGGAAATATGCAAGGCCCTTTAAGGACCTAGGCTCAGAATTAGCACCTTGTTACTTCTACCTCTTTCCATTTCCAAAGTAACTGTTATGGTCAAGGCCAAAATTAAGAGCTTTGAATGTTCTCTCTTGAAGCTTTTTAAAAGGTAAAATATTACCATAATATAAATTACCCAATATAGAAATAGCCTGGGTGCACACAGTTTTGTAAATCATTTATAACTGCTTTAAATCGAAGTGCCAAAGTTAAACGACTTTTCAGTGGTGTGCTTTTGTTTTAATTGTCAAGAATAAAATAAAGCAACATTAAAGAATATTGTGAGAAGAGAAATACACATAATTTTCTCATTCTATTGTAGTTATTTTCACACATTATTATGTTTCTGCTGTTTATACTACATTGCAAACATTTCTTCTGTACCATAAGGGCATAAGGGCCATCATCATATTATATCCCATCATGCTATATACTAAAGATTGGAGAAGGAAATGGCAAACCACTCCAGGATTCTTGCCTGGAGAATCCGATGGACAGAGAGGAGCCTGGTGGGCTACAGTACATGGGGTCGCGGACACGACTTAGTGACTAAACCACCACCAAAGGTACTGTGAACTTGATCACTGTGAACACCAGCCATGGGGAACTTTAGAGAGCCAGAGAAGAGATCATCAAGAACTTTGGCTTTGGTTTCCTAATAGGTCCTTAGTGTTGATATTGGTGTATCAGAATTGGACAAGGAAAAACCTACAGATGGAAAGCCAGTGCTTCTAAACTTCTGGACAATCCCTATTTGCATGTTCTCTGTGGGGGGAAAAAGTTGTGGTCATAAAGTAAGATAAACTCAAAAATGTATGTAAATTATTATTAAAAATCTTCTATTTAACTGTGGTAACATAGCTGCAGGTCTTTCAGTAGCAAAAGGCAATATGGGAAAGAAGCACTGTAATGATACTATTTGAACAAGTTAGACCCTAAAATATTAACAAACTGGAGAAGATAATTTGCTTCCCAAAAGAACCTATGAGAAAGTTAACTTACAATATTTACAAATTCCTCAATTCAATTTTTTTTTTTTTAATTTGTCAACTTTTACCAGAATGATCCTCTTTTACTCTCTCCACAGGAATTATATCTCAGGGGCATATGCTCACTTATCAAGAGAAACATCTTAGCATTTACCATTTCTTCATTTAGAAATAAATTTCATCACATTATGTAATTTAGAGTGAACTGGACAAGTATTGGACAAGAAAGCTTTTTTGAGTTGCTGTTGCCAGGCAGTTGTCTAGGCTTCCTGGGTAGCTAGATGACAATTTGCAATAAACATTTTACCTGAATTACAACTTTCAACAAGTTAACATTTGTTTAAAAATAATTAAATCACTCTCTATACATACTTTTCCTCTTTTCCTAGAATGGCCACTTAAGTCATCATCCCCTTTGTCTTGCAGGGGAGGAAGACTTTTTCATTCCTCCCTTCTAGGTTCTTTGGCTGGCCTAATAATTAAACTGCCATGATACAATCTCAGGGACATATGCTCACTTATCAAGAGAAACATCTTAGCATTTACCATTTCTTCATTTAGAAATAAATTTCATCACATTATGTAATTTAGAGTGAACTGGACAAGTATTGGACAAGAAAGCTTTTTTGAGTTGCTGTTGCCAGGCAGTTGTCTAGGCTTCCTGGGTAGCTAGATGACAATTTGCAATAAACATTTTACCTGAATTACAACTTTCAACAAGTTAACATTTGTTTAAAAATAATTAAATCACTCTCTATACATACTTTTCCTCTTTTCCTAGAATGGCCACTTAAGTCATCATCCCCTTTGTCTTGCAGGGGAGGAAGACTTTTTCATTCCTCCCTTCTAGGTTCTTTGGCTGGCCTAATAATTAAACTGCCATGATACAGATTAACAGAAGAAAATTTTAATTATGTATGTGTAGGAGCCCCGTAAGAATATGAGACTCAAAGAAATGACCAAAACATTTATATCTTTTCAACACATAAACAATACATTTGTGCTGAATTGACAAAACAATTGGACTTGGGGCAGTAAGTTATTAAAGAAGAGACAAACTTTGTTTATATAGTCTTCTCAGCTCTAAACTCTCTATTTCTGATGATAAGTATGTCTCTCTACCTGCTAGTACAGGGAGGACACCTTTCACATGGGACATTTATTTCTTCCTTTCAGGGAGTCAGTGTTTTGTACTGGCTAATTCATAAGTCACTTTAATTCTAAATAATCAATCTGCCAAAGTGACATATTTTGGAGTTACCTACCCTGAAACTCCTTGGCCTCTTACATCAGTTTCTCCCTCTAACTTGCACTTGGTCCTTCAGATTTAACTTAAAGTTTTCTAAAATGTCCCGAGTTTGCTTTAGGGAGTCCTTTTACTGATTCTATTAGGTTCTCTGTTTACATTTAAATAGATCCTTGAGTCCTTTGGTTCTAGATGTGTGTCTTCCTCTCTCCAATAGATTCTCCTCTCTGTGAAGGAGGAGAATGTATATTTGTTGTTGTACCCTCACTGCTCAGTACAATGCCTCGGCTTTATAGGTTCTCAATAAATAGTTGTTGAAGGAATAAATTAATTGAATTATGAGTGAAGTTGCTCAGTCGTGTCTGACTCTGCGACTCCATGGACTGTAGCCTACCAGGCTCCTCATTCATGGGATTTTCCAGGCAAGAATACTGGAGTGGGTTGCCATTTCCTTCTCCAGGGGATCTTCCTGACCCAGGGATCGAACCCAGGTCTCCTGCTTTGCAGGCAGACGCTTTACCCTCTGAGCCATCAGGGAAGAAACTGAATTATGAAGAAACTAATTATCCTAAAATAGAAGACACTTTATCTGTAAAAATGAAGATTAATAGCATGATCTATCTCTTGGGGTTATTAAAATATTAAATGATTGTATAGTTTTAAAGTGCCTAGAGCAGTGTGTGTGCTTAGAGCACATCGTATGTTTGTGCTTGCTTTAATGAATGACTTCCCTGGTGGCTCAGATGGTAAAGCATCTCCTACAGTGTGGGAGACCTGGGTTCAATCCCTTGGTCCGGAAGATTCCCTGGAGAAGGAAATGGCAACCCACTCCTGTATTCTTGCTTCAAAAATCCCATGGACGGAGGAGCCTGGTGCAGGCTATTGTCCATGGGATCACAAAGAGTAAGACATGACTGAGCAATTTCACTTTCACTTAATGAATACTACTAAATTTAAAGATAGGGAACATTAGGATAGTTTCAGTTCTTAAATTTAGACACAAGAACCCAAATACTAGACATGAAGATATCTGAGGGTCAATTCAGTTCAGTTCAGTCACTTAGTCGTGTCCAACTCTTTGTGACTCCATGAACCACACCATGCCAAGCCTCCCTGTGCATCACCAACTCCCGCCAGGGTTTCCCCAAACTCATGTCCATCGAGTTGGTGATGCCATCCAGCCATCTCATGCTCTGTCGTCACCTTCTCTTCCTGCCCTCAATCTTTCCCAGCTACAGGATCTTTTCAAATGAGTCAGCTCTTTGCATCAGGTGGCCAAAGTATTGGAGTTTCAGTTTCAACATCAGTCCTTCTAGTGAAAACCCAGGATAGATCTTCTTTAGGATAGACTGATTGGATCTCCTTGCAGTCCAAGGGACCCTCAAGAGTATTCTCCAATACCACAGTTCAAAACAATCAATTCTTTGGTGCTTAGCTTTCTTTATGGTCCAACTCTCACATCCATACATGAAAAACCATAGCCTTGACTAGACGGATCTTTGTTGACAAAATAATGTCTCTGTTTTTTAATATGCTGTCTAGGTTGGTCATAACTTTCCTTCCAAGGAGTAAGCATCTTTTAATTTCATGGCTGCAATCACCATCTGCAGTGACTTTGGAGCCCAGAAAAATAAAGTCAGCCACTGTTTCCACTGTTTCCCCATCTATTTCCCATGAAGTGATGGGACCAGATGCCATGATCTTCGTTTTCTGAATGCTGAGTTTTAAGCCAACATTTTCACTCTCCTCTTTCACTTTCATCAAGAGGCTCTTTAGCTCTTCTTCACTTTCTGCCATAAGGATGTTGTCATCTGCATCTGAGGTTACTGATATTTCTCCCAGCAATCCTGATTCCAGCTTGTTCCAGCTCAGCGTTTCTCATGATGTACTCTGCATATAAGTTAAATAAGCAGAGTGAGGATATACAGCTTTGACATACTCCTTTTCCTATTTGGAGCCAGTCTGTTGTTCCATATCCAGTTCTAACTGTTGCTTCCTGACTTGCATACAGGTTTCTCAGAAAACCTGTTTGTCATGTGGTATGATATTCCCATCTCTTTCAGAATTTTCCACAGTTTATCTGACAGTAAACTGAAGAAATAAAGGTACGAACATGAACTCTGTTTCACTATAACATATAGTCATATTCGTTACTGTCAAAACATTATATATACGGATATATGAGTATACAGATATATAGATGCATAGATGTATAAGTATCAATAGGTTCAACCCAAATACCACTCTCTAAACCACAACCAGGAATTTGCCTATGAAACAGTGATGATCTGGGGATATTATTCTGTGCTCTGTATTTTTTTTTCTTCAAAATAACCAAATGATTGCATTAGAATATTTAAATCATAAATCCAAAAGCAAGGACAGTATCTCATTTATTGTTATATTTGGAATCCAGTCACTAATGCATATAAGCATAGTTGAAATTGTAATGTTAATATGACATTATTTCTGAGAGGGGGATTGTTATTAGTTTAATTCTTAGTAAACTACATGTTCAAGCACATCTGAATTTATTCTTATTTATTCTTCATTTCATTTGCCATTTAGAAGTGACATTGCCATGTGCTCAAAGATTTGTTGAAATGTGTCATTGGCAAAGAACAAGGAAATAAACATAAGTTACAAGATTATTAATTGTTCTTTCTTCACCATGGATCCTAACAGACCTGACTTTTGCCATTCATGTGTGTCCATGAAAGTCCCAGGTGTAAAACTGCATACTACAGGAACCAACCATTTGAGTTAATGAGCAACAATTTCCTCTATTACCCTTTGAGTATCATTTATCCACCAGCAGTTTAGCATTGCTGTAAAATGATATTAGTTAGTTCCCAAATTGATTAATTCAGGGGCAATTAGCCAAAATATCTAGGTTTATATGGATTTTTCACTTTTAAAATGATTAACCATAGTAGAACTCAGAAGTTTGCAGAGACTTGAAATTTTGTTTTAAAGATTATGGCATGTTTCTAGCACCATCTGTTTTCCTAAATGTTAATTAGGTGAAATTGTTTTTGCTATTTGCACCACATGCATAGTTTTCTTTTCTGCTTGGTCAATGTTTTCATCATATGCAACGGAAAGATGTTTATCATCTTAAACTTATCTAGAGTTACAGATTCTGATGACAATACAAACATGCCATCTAAATAACAGCTACATTTCCCCCTTTCTCCTACAGATGCTTGTGTTTGACCAGACAGGCATTTGTTAATTATGTCTTTTTTTGTTTGTTTGCTTTTGGTGGCCCAGTGGTAAGGAATCTGCCTACAATGCAAGAGCCACAGGAGATGCGGGTTCGATCCCTGGGTTGGGAGATCCCCTGGAGAAGGGTAAGGCTACCCAATCCAATATTCTTTCCTGGAGAATTTCATGGAGAGAGGAGCCTAGACAGCTACAGTCCATAGACTTGCAAAGAGTCAGACACAACTGAAGTGACTTAGCACATTAAATATTATGAAATAGTCATGCCAAAAATAGTAACAGTTGGTTTGGGAAGATGAACTTTGAAATGTATATCATTACATAATACAGAAAGACAAACACAAAAGATATCTCCTGCTGAAAGACTGAGATTTATACAGAAAAAAAAGTTATATTCTCATATCATTCCAATAGGTTTTAACTTGATAATGAAATGGGTGGGACTAAGCATTAGCAGCATATTGGAGACAAGACTTTAGGGGAAGAAAAAGTGGAAATCTAATTATACATTCTACTTTGACCTCCTGCCATAGAACTAGGGATAATTTTAAGAAACCTAGATAAAAGCAGCCTTTCTATTTAGCTTCATAAAAATCACAATCTTGTAATAGAAGAGCTATTAAAAATGATCAGAGAGAAGACTTTTTAGTGGAATAGGAAACATTTCTGAGCATTTTCTGTATTAATACTTCTTCCTAAAAGCTTATGATTTCTTTCTGTAGGATCTGGCAATGGGTTTCTATTCATATATAACTTTGGAATCAAAGAACATTTTTCAAAGTGGAGGTACATTAACTTTTTAGTGAAAATATTATTTTTTCTTGGTTGGGAGCTCTCTACTGTTTAAGAAAACTTGCTTTTGCCTAAATGTCCTTTCTGTTTTATTCTCCTGGCTCTTCTTGCTATGTTTGTTTTCAATTCTTTATAAATCCTTGCTAACCACAGAGCTTATGTAATATTGATTTTTTGAAGTTGTGTTTTGCTGGAAATTGGAAGCATTTTTCAGAGTAGCCATGTACTAATTGTTAAACTGCAAGGTTTTGAGCAAGATGAATTTTCAACATGATGGAATATCTAGAAAAACTTCTGACATCTTATAAAATACAGAATTTCATAGGTATGTTTGCTAAAATTTACAAATAATATTTCAAACAAAAGTTAATAAATGGAAATCACTGAATTGATTCATATTCAGCAGCTGCACAGACCACACCCCAGCAGTGTGACCACTGTTTCAGAAATAATAAACCATGATAGGCGTGGAAAAAAAATAATAGTCACTTAAAATAGTGATGATGTGGAAAAATTTAGTGTTTGCAGGAGTCAGTAGTTCTAGAAATATCTGAGATGGACTCCATTTTAGAACACCATTCTCAAAGATACCACTAATAAGTTAAAAAAAAAATGATTCTCTCATACATACTTGCATACTGTCTTTGGAACTCTATCCTTGGACTTTACAGAGTCCCTTTATTCCATCACTTATGGTGAACACTTACAATTTACAAAGACTCATCCAGCAGATGATGAATAAAATACAGTTGGAGGAGGAGACTTTTTTCCCTTTAATACAGGAATGCCAGATTTGGTGCTTGCTTGGCTATTTTCATCAATACATTTGTATGTGTGTGTGTAAATTTAAAGAAGAGACTCACTCTTTAACAGGTGGTGCTGGAAAAGCTGGTCAACCATTTGCAAAAGAATGGAACTAGACCACTTTCTAACACCACACACAAAAATAAACTCAAAATGGATTAAAGATCTAAACGTAAGACCAGAAACTATAAAACTCCTTGAGGAGAACATAGGCAAAACACTTTCGGACATATATCACAGCAGGATCCTCTATGATCCACCTCCCAGTATACTGGAAATAAAAGCAAAAATAAACAAATGGGACCTAATTAAAATCAAAAGCTTCTGCACAACAAAGGAAACTATAAGTAAGGTGAAAAGACAGCCTTCTGAATGGGAGAAAACAATAGCAAATGAAGCAACTGACAAACA
>SJYC01135463.1:0-10492 GCA_006408675.1 Madoqua kirkii
GTATTTTCTAAAGTTAGATAAGTTCACTACTTTTCCACTATTTGTCACAATATTTGAAGCATATGGAGTAAGCCAACAAATTGTTGATTAAAATACAGCCTATTTTCCTATATTAAGAAGTAATCTTTCATGACATACATGAAGACTAAATTCAAATCTAGAATTCTTGAACTTAGAGATCGATATTAGAAATGGCCACAAGAGGAAATCTAACTGCCATGCTCTGGCCTCTGGACCAGTAATTTGCTTCTGCATGCTCTGTCTTGCATCAAAAAGACCTCTTTCACATGTATATAGGTATCCTAGGTTGCAATCCTAGTTTGCACATCCATACTCTATCTAAAGAAACTTGTAAAGCTTCACTTAGCCCCAAAGTTGTACATGAAACCATGTATTCAGACATAAACCTGAGGAGGAAGCTCAAGTAGGTTCCAGAAACAGTAGCAAGCCCATTTGGGCTGAGAATCATGGTTATCTGTTTCTTCTTCTGCTGCTGCTAAGTCGCTTCAGTTGTGTCCATCTCTATGCGACCTCATAGATGTCAGCCCAGGCTGCCAGGCTCCTCTGTCCCTGGGATTCTCCAGGCAAGAATACTGAAGTGGGTTGCCATTACCTTCTCCAATGCATGAAAGTGAAAAGTGAAAGTGAAGTTACTCAGTAGTGCCCAACTCTTTCAGTGCTGTTCAAAAGTGAAGCATGGGATGCCACATCCCTGAATCTCTTGGATTTCTTGTACCATGGGAAGATGCAAGGTCAGAGGAGAATTAAACCAAGACCCTCTAAAGTTCGAAAATCAGGGAAAGGATCCTTCTTGTTTAAGTCTAAAAAGACTACTGCAAAAGGCCTTGGTTTAATTACCGTTTACATCCCTCTAAGTCCTATATCTACACTGGAGCTCTATCTTCCCTTAAAGGTGCAAAAATTGATTCTTAGGGAGGTGAATAAAATTTTACTCCTTTGTATATAAAGAATAGATAAACTTACAGCACATAAAAAGTATATCTATGGTATTTGAATTTCATGAGGACAATAGGGTAATCTGTTTGGAAAGCCCCACTACCCTCTCACCATCAGGAAGGCATCCATTCACACAGAATCCTTGGTAAACATTTAATGTACCACATGGTGTGAGGGTGCTGGGCTTTTCACATTACAGATACTTGCAAGGGTTAGTGAGATATTAACAGTGAAATGAAAAAGGTTAGTTTATTTCAGAGTCTTCCTTCCAGGATAAAAAAGTATCCAATGTACAACTTGTAATATGTGTTATTAGTAAATTTTCATTATAATTAGCAATTCTTTATAACAAAGTGTTATATAACAGTTTGTTACTTCAGCAAAGCAAATCAACTTGAGGTAATTCCCTCCAAAAATATAAAAAGAGCAAGTAAAATAAACATACTGGATTTAGTTTGCATGTTGACTTGGCATTTTTATTGTTTGTTTTAAAGGTTGAATTCATTCAAAATTACTTTGCATGTCAGAATGTTTGTAAGCTTTCAGAATGAAAAATAGGTCATTTCTTCAATGTTCCATTATTGAGCTACTGAATTTTGTCAATAGGAAGATTTTCAAATTCAAATGTTTGAACATTTCATTTTATGTTTGCAATAAATGTGGATAGTATGAGTAATCTCTGATTACTTTTAGCTTAATAGTAAATAGCATCCCCTAGTTAGTGACTGAAAGTTCCTGGAGTAAACCACAGCTCATACAAGGAGAGTCCTTGAGTTCCTGGCTCTGGTGGTCAGGCTGGGTTTATACTTCTGAGCCCCACAGGACATCTGCATAAGGTCATTCCATCAAGACTGGGAGAGGTAGCTAACTTATAAAAGAGATATGTTTGAGTCAAAAGAGTAAGACAAACTTCAGAAAAAGAAATGGAGGTATGCAATCTTTCTCATGTACTCCTGTGTCATCATTATAGAATAAGCCTCTGTGATAAAACATAAGTTTGAAATTTGTTTTGATTGAAGACAATTAGTCATGGATATAGTGTATCATTTCCAAGATTTATGTGGGTGTGCATGTGTACATGAATATTGTGAAATCTTGCTAAATTGACATTTTACTTTTAATCCACAAATTTCAAGATGCCTAGAGTTTCCAAATGAGACTCATTTTTATTGTCCCAAGGTCCCAAAAGGAATTAAATAACTGAAAATAATTGAATGCCTATCTCTCATATATTTTGATACCTCTAGTAAGGATTATAAGATTAAGCACTTGTACCCAGGTAAGTCTGGGTTAGTGGCAGCCTGTTGCTTCTAAAACAGAAATATCAAGTGGAGGTGGAGGCTGTTTGGCTGGACACTTTTGGTGACAAAGAGAATATAAGTTGACAGTATTAAGTATAAACTGGTGATGACATGTTTATATACTGATGGTTCTTACTATCTGAGCAGCAAATTAAATGTGTAAGAACATGGTTCAAAAAGATCAGTGCAGATTCTTTGGTTTTGTCTTTGGACATTTAGGCTGGAAATGAAGGCTTTGTCTATGGGTGTCATTCAGTTGCTAAGCTGAATGACACATGCACAACCCACATAAACCTTGGAAATGATACACAATATCCATGACTAATTGTCTTCAATCAAAACAAATTTCAGTGACTGTACAACACGTTGTGACTTTATAAACTGCAGCACACCAGGCTTCCTTCACTATCTCCTGGAGTTTGCTCAGATTCACACCCATTGAGCTGGGGATGCCATCCAACCTTCTCATCCTCTGCTGCCCCCTTCTACTCTTTCCCTTAATCTTTCCCAGCACCAGAGTCTTTTCCAATAAGTCAGCTCTTTGCATCAGGTGGCCAAAGTATTGGAGCTTCAGCTTCAGAATCAGTCCTTCCAATGAATATTCAGGGTTGATTTCCTAGAGAATTGACTGGTTTGATCTCCTTGCAGTCCAAGGGACTCTCAAAAGTTTTCTCCAGCACCACAATTTGAAAGTTTCAATTCTTAGGCACTCAGACTTCGTCATGGTCCATTTGTCTGTACATGACAACTGGAAAATCATAGCTTTGACTATAGAGACATATGTCAGCAAAGTGATGTCTTTGCTTTTTAATACACTGCATGGGTTGGTCATAGCTTTTCTTCCAATGAGCAATCATCTTTTAATTTTGTGGCTGCAGTTATCATCCGTAGTGATTTTGAAGCCCAAGAAAATAAAGTTTGTCATTGTCTCTGCTTTTTCCCTATCTATTTGCCATGAAGTGATGGGAACAGGTGCCATGATCTTAGTTTTTTGAATGTTCAGTTTTAAGCCGACTTTTCACTCTCATCTTTCACCCTGATCAAGAGGCTCTTTAGTTTCTTTTCACTTTCTGCCATTAACATGGTGCCATCTGCATATTTGAAGTTGTTGATATTTCTCCCTGCAGTTTTGATTCCAGTGTGTGAGTCTTCCAGCCCAACATGTCACATGATGTGCTCTGCACATAAGTCAAATAAGCAGGGTGACAATGTACAGCCTTGTCATACTCCTTTCTCAATTTTGAAACAGTCTATTGTTCCATGTCTGGTTCTGACTATTGCTTCTTGACGTGCATACTGGTTTCTCAGGTGGCTGGTAAGGTAGTCTAGTATTCTCATTTCTTGAAGAATTTTCCAGTTTTTTGTGATCCACATAGTCAAAGGTTTTAGCTTAATCAATGAAGCAGAAGTAGATTTGTTTTTTAAATTTCTTTGCTTTTTGTATGATCCAGCAGATGTTGACAATTTGATCTCTGGCTCCTCTGCCTTTGCTAAATCAAGTTTTGTCTATAAATGGATGTAGCAGCAATATCTATCTCACAGGTTGCTGTTAAAACTAAATGTGAAGTGCATAGGACAATGTGGAGTATAAGATGTACTGAATAAACGTTTAGTTACAATTAGTGAAAGAATGAGAGAGCTCATTAAACTCTTTAAAGAACCTCTTTTTCCCTGAAAAATTCCATCAAATTACCTATAACCTGAAATTGCCTTATTACTCTTTCTTCTTCTTTTATAGTGATGACATTTGAACGTTAAAATAATCTTGTGACAGAGCATTTAAAGAAGAAATTCAGTTAAAATTTTATCCTTGGGGTGGTCTGTCATCCAAGATGTTTAGCACCCTTAAAGAAGATGAAATTTGATGCATATAAAGGGAATATCATGTGAAGACAGAGGAATAAGATAGCTATGAACAGGCCAAGAAGAGAGGACTCAGAACAAAAGATTAACTTGATCTTAGACTTCTATTCTCTAGTACTGGACAAATTTAAAATTCTGTTGTTTAGGCCACCCAGTCTGGAATTTTTATGGCAGTTCTATCAAACTAATACAGTAGATAATTTTTTAAACTACAACTGAATGAGACACAGTTATAGGCCTTTTTTTTTTAATTTTTACTTGAGTATAGTTGATTTACATTGTTGTGTTAATTTCAGATATGCAGCAAAGTGAATCAGTTATACATATGCATCTATCCACTCTTTTTCTTATTCTTTTCCCATACAGGCCATTACAGAGTATTGAGTAGATTTACCTGTACTATACATGCACTTTTATATATGCACTTACTCAGCTGCTCAGTCATGTCCAACTCTTTGACTCCATTACCCACCAGGTTATGGAGTAGCCCACCAGGATCCTCCATGAGATTTCCCAGGTAAGAATACTGGAGTAGGATGCCATTTCCTACCCAGAGGGTCTTCCCAACCCATATTGAACCCATATCTCCTGCATCTCCTGCCTTGGTGGGTGGATTCTTTATCACTGAACCATCTTGGAAATTTTATACATAGTAGTGACTAAAAACAATGAGTAAAGTAAATGATATATAAAGCCTAAGCTGGTGCATCCTTTGACATATACAAAAAGTTATTTATGAGACAGATATCTTCTTTTGCTTATTCAACACCTTTCAAATACAAGCTCTGATTAAGGGGGGAAAGATGGCAGAGTAGGAAGATCTTGGGCTTGCCTCCTCCCACAGACAGACCAAAACAACAACCACATGTAAAATAACTATCTCTGAGAATGACCTGAATCTAGCAGAAAAAAATAGGATAGAAAAGAAGAAATCACATTGAAATAAGTGGGAGGTGCTGAGTTATGGTTGCACAGGACCCACACAGCTTATGCGGTAACCCACAGGAGAGAGGCAATCATGAGATACTGGAGTTAGGTTTTCAACGTGCAAATTTGTTGGGAAGGCACTATTCTGACCAAAACATCTTGCTTAGAAAATCATCATCTGTTTGTTTTGCATGACCTTTTAGTTTGCTGAGGCTTGTTCCCAGCTCATAAAATTAGAAATACCAAATATCAGTTGTATTTGATACAATTACAGTTACTTGGTTAGATTAACTTGGTAGCATGTTTCTGTTTCCTAAACTAGGAAAGACCACAATCACTTTTAAATTTTTTACATTATTTAACACAGACATTTCTTTTCCAGAAAATAATTAATTTACTTAAATTATTTTTGTACAGGAAACAAGTAAACAACAGCCAGTAGCTTCCCACAAATACACTATATAATGTGATATAATTATATGGCAGAAATCATGCCTTCCTTTTAATTCCTATTCCAACTATCCTAACCTAGGCACTATTTATAACCCTCCTGATCAATAATCAGTCTTTTTTACCTCACTGCGTTTAGTCTGTAAAGAACAGAGACAGTATTTCTGCCATTAATCCCTTGCAACTCATAGATTGTAAAGTCAGGATGTAGCAGCAGAGGACTGAAGGCATATTTAGGAGGCAAAATCAATAAGAGTTGTTGATTGAGTAGATGGAGTTGGCACAGATAAGGAAAAGTGTCAAGGATAACTTCAGCTTTAAAGGTGAAAACATTTATTAGATCATTTTCCATTTTCTGAAAGGAATCTCTTTTTTCCCTAAATGAACTGGAAGTTACTTTTGTACAAAGACTATAGCATAGATTATTTAATCCCCTAAAGCTCTCTACTTATAATAGACACTCAACTGATGTTTAATTAATGATTAATGCATTCAATGGGCTTCTCTAGTGGCTCAATCCACAAGGAATCTGCCTGCAATGCAGGAGATCCAAGTTTTCTATCTGGTTTGAATCCCCAGAACCTATAAATATGTTACCTTACATGTAGAAAAGGCACTGCAGATAATAAGGAACTTGAGATGGGGAATTATCCTGGATGATAATTACCAGGGTCCTAAAAGTGGAGAAGGAGGCAGAAAGGATAGAAGATGATGTGATTACAGAAGAGATCAGAGTGATATGACTGAGAACTCAACTTCATAGTGAATAGCTTTGAAGATGGAGGAAGAGGGTCATGAACAAGGAATGTGAGCAGCTCCAAAAACCTGGAAAGGACAAGGAAACAGATTTTCACCTCCAGCTCAGAAAGGAATTAAAGGAATTCCTTTAGTTTCAGATTTCTGAGCTACCAAACTACAAGAAAATGTACTTGTGGGTGTTAGGTCATCAATTTTGTAGTAATTTAGCTGTAGAAAATTAAGGCACGGACAGATGAAGTCTTCCAGTGATCCAAGCATTCTCCCTAAAGTTAGTCAGTTATTTAATCTCATTGATAGTACCAAGATTTAAGTCCTTACCTTTCTGGCCTGTAGAACTATTATGATGAATATCCAAGAAATCACATCTTAATTTTAGTCTGTTTTTGGTCCCAGAGTATTTAGGAAGCTACGGTTGATTGATATGCATTTTACATTTATCATTCTTTCTCATGGCCACACAGTGGAAAAAATATGTGTAATTAATGAGAAAAACTAAAGAAAGCAAATTTATGTGCTTTAAAAATGTAAGTTACATTCTGAATTAACTGAATAATATTCCATGATACATATAAATAAATAGTTTAGTATCATAATTCTTTTATATTTCTATAAAATATTCTATATTTTGTTTGCATTTATTTATTCATATATCATTTTCAAAATTATTTGACACCTAAAAATCTGAAGATTTGAGATTTATAAAAATCAAATAAAATAACTTTTAAAATATTGACTGTAAATATCCAAAGAAACTTACTGCCAAAGTTGATGATCCAAAAACTGGAAATATGTATTACTTATTGCTTTGGAATTCATAAGAGATCATTTAGAAGATTGAATGTTAGGCCAGTCTAATTCCAATGGAATTTTTAGTCATCGGTTATGGAGATTTGTAAGGCTTTAGCTAGTGAATAAATAGAAATCTGACTACCACCGTGTTCCTTACTTCTTTGTGATGCAGGATCTGGGGAATAAAGAAGGATTATTATACTCAATGACTGAGCTGCCATGGTCATTTTGTTGTCAGCCATTATACATCAGTGAATAAAGTTGATTATTGTTCTGTTTTAACTGATCTGGCCTCCTTTGCAATGTCATGAACCTCCATCCATCATTCTTCAAGCACTCTGTCTACCAGATCTAATCCCTCGAGTCTATTTGTTACTTCTACTGTATAATCATAAGGGATTTGAATTAGGTCATACCTGAATGGTAGAGTGGTTTTCCCTATTTTCTTTAAGTTTGAATTTTGCAATAAGGCATTCATGATCTGAGCCACAGTCAGCTTCCAGTTTTGTTTTTGCTGACTATATAGAGCTTCTCCATCTTTAGCTGCAGAGAACATAATCAATCTGATATTGGTATTGACCATTTGGTGATGTCAATGTGCAGGGCTTCTCTTGTGTTGTTGGAAGAGGGTATTTGCTATGACCAGTGCATTCTTTTGGCAAAACTCCATTAGCTTTTGCCTTGTTTCATTTTGTACTCCAAGGCCAAATTTGCCTGTTACTCCAGGTATCTCTTGACCTCCCACTTTTGCATTCCAGTCCCCTATAATGAAAAGCACATCTTTGGGGGGTGTTAGTTCTAGGAGATCCCATAGATCTTCATAGAACCATTCAACTTCAGCTTCTTCACCATTACTGTCGGGGCATAGACTTGGATTACTGTGATATTGAATGGTTTGCCTTGGAGACAGATCATTTTGCAGTTTTTGAGACTGCACTCAAGTACTGAATTTTGGACACTTTTGGTTGACTATGATGGCTACTCCATTTCTTCTAAGGGATCCTTGCCCACAGTAATAGATATAATAGTAATTTGAGTTAAATTCACCCATTCCAGTCCATTTTAGTTCACTGATTCTTAAAATGTTGATATTCATTCTTTCCATCTCCTGTTTGACCACTTCCAATTTACCTTCATTCACGGACCTAACATTCAAGATTCCAATGCAATATCATTCTTTACAGCATCAGACTTTACTTTCATCATCAGTCAAATACACAACTTTGTAAGTCATATCCTTACAAAATAACTGAGAAAAGAAGAGAAGCTGTAGGCAAAGGAGAAAAAGAAATATATATCCATCTGAACGCAGATTTCCAAAGAATAACAAAAAGAAACAAAAAAGCCTGCCTTGGAGATCAATGCAAAGAAATAGAGGAAAACAACCTAGAGATCTCTTCAAGAAAATTAGAGATACCAAGGGAACATTTCATGCAAAGATGGGCACAATAAAGACAGAAATGGTATGGACCTAACAGAAGCAGAAGAGATTAAGAAGAGGTGGCAAGAATACACAGAAGAGCTATACAAAAAAGATCTTAATGACTCAGATAACCATGATGGTGTGATCACTCATCTTGAGCGCTTCATCCTGGAATGTGAAGTCAAGTGGGCCTTAGGAAGCATCACTATGAACAAAGCTCCTGGAGGTGACAGCATTCCAGTTGAGCTATTTCAAATCTTAAAAGATGTTGCTGTGAAAGTGCTGCATTCAATATGCCAGCAAATTTGGAAAACTCAGCAGTGGCCACAGGACTGGAAAATGTCAGTCTTCATTCCAATCCCTAAACAGGGCAATGCCGAAGAATGTTTAAACTACCGCATGATTGCTCTCATCTCACATGCTAGCAAAGTAATGCTCAAAATTCTCCAAGCCAGCCTTCAACAGTTCGTGAACAGTGAACTTCCAGATGTTCAAGCTGGATTTTAAAAAGGCAGAAGAACCAGAGATCAAGTTGCCAACATCTGTTTTATTATCAGAAAAGCAAGAGAGTTCCAGAAAAATATCTATTTCTGTGTTATTGACTACGTCAAAGCCTTTGACTCTGTGGATCATAACAAACTGGAAAATTCTTCAAGAGATGGAATACCTGGTCACCTTATCTGCTGCTTGAGAAATCTGTATGCAGGTCAAGAAGAAACATTTAGAACTGAACAGGGAGCAACAAACTGGTTCCACATTGGGAAGGAATAAGTCAAGGCTATATATTGTCACCCTGTTTATTTAACCTATTTGCAGAGTACATCATGAGAATTGCTCGACTGGATGAAACACAAGCTGGAATGAAGATTGCCAGGAGAAATATCAATAACCTCAGATATGCAGGTGAAACCACCCTTACAGTAGAAAGTAAAGAAGAGCCTCTTGATGAAAGTGAAACAGGAGAGTGAAAAGCTGGCTTAAAACTCAGCATTCAGAAAACTGAGATCATGGCATCTAGTCCCATAACTTAATAGCAAATAGATGGGTAAACAATGAAAACAGTGAGAGATTTTATTTTGGGGGGCTCCAAAATCACAGCAGATGGTGATTGCATCCATGAAATTAAAAGATGCTTGCTCCTTGGAAAAACAGCTATGACCCACATAGACAAGATATTAAAAAGCAGGACATTACCTTGCCAACAAAGGTCTGTCTAGTCAAAGCTATGATTTTTCCACTAGTCATGTATGGATGTGGGAGTTGGACCATAAAGAAAGCTGAGCACCAAAGAATTGATGCTTTGAACTGTAGTGTTGAAGACTCTTGAGACCCTTGAACTGCAAGGAGATCAAACTATTCAATCCTAAAGGAATCACTCCTGAATATTCATTGGAAGGACTGATGTTGAAGCTGAAACTCCAATACTTTGGCCACGTGATGTGAAGAACCAGCTCATTGGAAAAGACCCTGATGTTGGGAAAGACTGAAGGCAGGAGGAGAAGGGGACAACAGAGGATGCAATAGTTGGATGGCATCACTGACTCGATGGACATGAGATTGAGCAACCTCCGGGAGCTGGTGATGAACTGGGGGCCTGGCATGCTGCAGTCCATGGGACCACAAAGAGTTGAATACGACTAAGTGACTGAACTGAACTGAACTGGTCTGGCATGTAAATTGAATTCTATAATCTAATAACAAGTAATTTTTATTGTAGATGTTAAACTAATATTGTGGAAGTCTTGCATAGCGTTATCTTTGGAGGAAATATAAAGTGTACGTAATATTTATAGCTTATTTCTTAAATTGCATGTGAATCTACAATAATCTATAATTTAAGAAAAATAGTTCATGAGAAAAGGAATTGAAGAAACACAGAGGCTTTATGGGATCTTGTTATAGGTATAACACTTCAAACTATCTTAATTTGACCTCTTATCCTCCCATTTTATAAGCTTTGGGCAAATGAATGAAAAACAGCTGGAATCCAGAGACAGCCTATGCAGAAACCCCACAAGGATAG
>SJYC01135466.1:0-20430 GCA_006408675.1 Madoqua kirkii
TTGTCCACTCTTCTGGCCAGATTCTACATCTTGAATTTTTTCTTTCTTTATTTACTCTACTGTTAACATTTGCCTTAGCTGTTTCTTAATATGATAATGAAACCTTTACTTGGAAACTTATGTCTCTATTTTTAATTTAAATAACTTATTTAACATTTAAGAGTCCAGTGGTATTTCAAAACATACTTACTTCTGTTAAACAAAAGGGTAACAGCACTGTAATAATCAAAATAAAAGAATAATATATGATATTTGAAAAGTACAGAAGTGCTTAAAGGGCAGGAAATCTGTGGTGATAGCTGTTGGAATGTGAGCTTTATGATCAGAGCATGGGACAAGCTGTGATTTTTAAAAATATACGAGATGAAGCTGAGTGAAAGTCACTGAGGAAATTTTTACATCTATTTTTCTCTAGGTTTTTGCTGATATTCTACCTCTTTTATAGGTTTTGTGAGATTGTATTCTCAAGTCAGCTTACAGCATTTAAGTTTTAGCTTCATAACTATATCCTACATACATGTTACCCCTGTGACCTAAGTCCAAATTCCCATCACTTTGAAATGGTAATAACAACACATAACTACTTCATAGACTTGTTGAATGGTTCAAAAAAATAGATTGCTTAGAGCCCTTAGCCCACAACAAATACAATACATATGTCTCTTAATGTTTATAAAAATATGATTATATTTTTAATCATTGCATTGGGCATCTTCTTATATGTTGTTAAAGTTATTTCTCTAGATTCTAAAGTAAGGGGAAAGTGGTTATTTAGGTAAACTATCCTTTATCATTCTAGGGGCAAGTGAAGCCTTTAACATGTGACTATAATTTTCTGTATTTTACCAGACGTAATTTATGGATTTCCAGGAAAAATCTTTTGTAATTTTTAATTTATATTGGAGCCTAGTTGATTAACAATGCTGTGTTAGTTTCAGGTGTACAGCAGAGTGATTTAATTATAATAGAAAAATGTATACATTTTAATACAGCTTAAGTAATTTAGACTATTTTTCTCTTCTTTCACCTCACATTATTTTTGCACTATATTTGTTTTTTATAATGGTTGCAATCAGTGTACAAAGCTGAGGAAATAGAGTAGAAATGGAGACCAATCCTTCACTGCATATTATATAATTTATTTCAGCAATAAGTTTGGGCAGAAAGAAAATGGAAATTAGAGAATAAACCACATTTGGGTTTCTTATTAATTTATTTTATATATCTGAGATATTTTCTTCACTGTAAAGTTTACTGTGACTCCACAAATTGAAAAGTTAAAAAATACATCTTCAACACTTACTAGGCTTAGGATTTTGGCCTCTGTGTACTTCAGATGCAGAGCCATCCTGCTTGTGATAAGTATAGTAACTGTACCTCCTTCACAGACTTGTTGAAATGGTTAAATATGGTACTAATGTGAAAAACATACATGATCTGAGAGAAGTGACCATATATGTTTCCCTGTAATTGTTGTTATACAAAAGAGACATGCAAGTCCCCCAAAAATGGATGGAGAAAAATATTTTCTTAAAAAATTTATTGTTATAAGAATTATAGGTAAAAATGTTTCTTTTGGCGCTAAGTTCTGGGAAAAAAAAAACTTCTCTAGGAACATACATGTCTTTTCTAATGTTTCTCTTTTTACTTTGTCATTAAAATACTTCCAAATAAAAGCCACATCTGTGTTGGCAACTATGTGAAATTTTAGGACCAGTTTATTCTTGTTCTAGCTTCTCATTCCTCTATTCTGAATATTAATTTGTAGTTCCACAAGTCCTGGATTTTTTTAGCTCTTACAAAAAGTTTATTGTTATAAATATTCATACTGTTTATACTCATTCATTTGTCAAATATATGTTGTATACTGCTATATACAGCATTTTGTACTAGGTATTTGGTGATTCAATTCAATGATTTTAAAAAGTTACCAAAAAAATCAGACAAAACAAAATTTCTACACTCAGAGATTATGGTCTTATCAAGGAAATAAACATTAATTAATAATCAGATAAATGTATGTAAAATTTCAATATTAATTACCAAAGACAGATATAGGCTGCTATAGCATCATTCACCCAGATAAATGATCTGTGTAAGGAAGCAAAGAAATGGTGTTGGTGTAAATATTCCAGTAGACACCACTCTCTATTATGGTTTTATTTTCTTTCTAAATCTGAAGAGATGGCTGCTCCAAGGAAACGAAGAGAAAATAAAAACTACTTTTTTCCTAAGAGGCAGGGGGAAAAAAATGATGACTGAGCTAAAAATTTGAAGGAAAAAACATGAGTCAGCAAAGCAAATGTGTGTATGTGTGTTTGTTTGTATTTTTGGTCATTAAAAGGTTGGTTATGTGATTTGTAAGTAAGGTGTGGGTAGACATGTCAGGTTCACACTCTGAAAGTCATTTTGAGGGAAACCATGAAAACAAAGAATTCTCCTCAGTAGAGGAATAATCAGAAAAATTCCTAGCTATTTCTAGGTATAAAAATACCTAGAAAAATTGTTAGGCATATCCTAATTGTGGAATATAATATAGCTTATAAGAATATGAAGTAGATACCATTGACTTATATATAGGAATACTATTATTATTTTAGTGAGAATCAAAAATGCAGCAAAATATCTATGACATAATCACAATTTTATAAAGCAGTAGAAAATCTTATGTGTTTATATATGGGTACATGGATATGTATGGGCTTCCCAGGTGGCAGAATGGTACAGAATATGCTTGCCAATGCAAGAGATACAGGAAATGTGGGCTTGATCCCTGTGTCTGGAAGATCTCAAAGAGAAGAAAATGGCAATCCACTCCAGGACTTTTTGCCTGGAAAGTTCCACAAACAGAAGAGCCTAGTGGGCTACAGTCAGACACTACTGACTAAGCACACACACACACACACACACACACACACACACACACACACAAGCACAGATAAGTACGTGCATATTGTTTGTAAGTGACAATATGAACATGGAAAATAAGAAAACTTGATACCTAATAGCAGATTTCATGCAGAAGGCAATGGCACCCCACTCCAGTACTCTTTCCTGGAAAATTCCATGGGCAGAGGAGCCTGGTAGGCTGCAGTCCATGGGGTCACTAAGAGTCAGACATGACTGAGTGACTTCACTGTCACTTTTCACTTTCATGCATTGGAGAAGGAAATGGCAATCCACTCCAATGTTCTCGCCTGGAGAATCCCGGGGATGGCAGAGCCTGGTGGGCTGCCATCTATGGGGTCGCACATAGTCAGACACGACTGAAATGACTTATCAGTAGCAGCAGATTTCAATGGGTTACCTGAGGACATACACAACTGATGTGTGTGTGGAAAGGAATAAGAGGATGGGGAAGAAATTCACAAAAGCTATAAAGAAAAACGGGGTTTCCTAGTTGGTACTAAAGGTAAAGAACCTGCCTGCCAATGCTGTAGATGCAGGAGGTGTGGGTTCGATCCCTGGATTGGAAAGATCTCTTGTAGGAGGGCATGGCATCGCACTCTAGTCTTCTTGCCTGGAAAATCCCTTGGACAGAGGAACCTTGTGAGCTATAGTCCATAGGACTGCAAAGAATTGGACATGACTGAAGTGACTTAGTAGGCATGCACGTAAAAAGACTTTGTTACAAAAAACTATTTGTACTTGTTTCTTTATACTTTAGTACACATATGTGTGTGTGTGTGTGTGTGTGTGTGTGTGTTTGCATGCATAAAGAAACTAATAGTTTATTAAATAAAAGAAAAAGAAATAATCTGGTAAGAGTGTAGAACACTCATTTGAAAAGTTAGAATGATTAACAGGGAATTTACTTACGCTATTATAGTAATCCAGGCTGGAGGTGGTGTTTGCTTTAATTAGGAAGTTGATGGTACAGTTCAAAAGTGGGCAAAACAGTTAAAGTTTACAAAGTAAAATCAATAAGACTCAGTACTAGCCTATATAAGATAGGTGTCAAAGATAAGTCAAATTTCTCGATTGTATAATTTTACTAAGGAGCGAATATTAGAAAGAAAGAGGCAATCAAAATGGGAACTCAATTTATGATAAGTTCTTTTACAGTGCTTTTGAGACTTTCAAGTGGAAAGATCAAGTGGCCAACTGAATGAGTCTATCTAGAGCTCAAAAGTTAGCTCTGACATAAAAATTTACATTCATGAGTGATCTGTATGTAGGTGATAATATCAGTAATGGACAGAAATGAGATTGCTTAGGGATATCATATATAATGAGAAGAGAATATTATCAAATGGACTTAAATCACATTTCATAACAGGTAGGGCACACCTGCAAAAGAAATAAAAAGAATTAGCTAGAGAGTTTAGATAAAATAAAGAAGAAATTTATGACAATGGACTAAGAAAGTACTTCAAGAGAAAAAAAAAATCTTATGATGTTAATTACCACTAAAAAATAATGAAGGCTTGAAACATCTGTTGCGTTTATCAACATGTAGGGCACTGATAACCTTGGCAGAACTCATTCAGTGGAACCGTAAGTCTGGAAATAGACTCTGAGTTAATTCTGTGCAATCACAGGGTTAGGGAATGAAAGAATAACTGTTTATCATTATTTCCAGTTGTGTAGTGGAGGACAGAGATAGTACAGCAGCTGATGGGGATCAGGAAAGCATCAGCAGGTTTCTTCTCTTCTAAGAAGGACTTATCTCTTTCTGAAAGTTTGCTTGCTCATTTAGATTTGTGTACTCAGCTGTTTTATGAGTTAAAAATATGATGTTGCAACTAAATGCTGGACAGTAAACACAGATCTGAAAGAATTCCCCCCCAGAGGAACATAGGCCTTCATTGGACTTCAATGGCCCTGTAAAGCCTGGAGAAGAGCTGTAGAGTACAGAGATATTTCCCAAGATGCAGAACACTGAGGATGGTTTGAACAGCAAATAGAAATTTACAGGGGACACCCTTCCAAAAAAAGAAAACACTCTTCATAGCTCAAAACTCAGAGAGAGATCTCATACAGTTTGGAAAGTTGGTGACAGAGATATAAAAAATAAAGTATAGGAAAGGTATGCACTGCTGCTAGTCCTGAGAGCCTAGTGAGAGACATGTGTGTACTCTGTTTTAAAAAATTTATGCAATGCCTGGCTCACAAGATACACAAATAAGCAGGAAAATGTGACAAAATCAAGGGGAAAATCTCCATGTAATCAGATCTACAGGTGGTCAGATATTAGATTTATCAGAAAAGAACTTTAAAATAACTCTGATAAGACTTCTGTTTGCAATCAGGGGCAGAGTCACAAACAAGAATTACTCTCTCCAAAACACTAGAAGAAATTGGACAAGCTACCAAGTCAAGTCATAGTTTTTAAACACTAACCCATGAGCTGATTAAACAAAGATTCTTACTGGATCAAAATTCACAAACTAACAAGCATACACAGGAGAGAAGAGACATTTCCCTTCTTCTATGACAGAGAGGTTTGAAGAAGAACATTCCATAGACAGGGATAAGTAATATCCAGACAAACATTTAGCCAACTTTTATGACCCCAAGGATCATATACCCCATGGGAGCTGTTATAAAGTTTAAAATGCTGTCAAAGAGAAACTCTGGACCCATGTGCCTACTCTTTTCATTGGATCTTAACTGAAAATGAGTGTCATGCACCAAATATTATCACAGTATACACTTACTACTGCTTTCTCATTCTCTTGCAACCAGTGTGGCTTTAATCACTGGGTACCTTAATAATAATGAGCTTGAAGTTAAATATTAAAACCCCAAGTATCAGACAAATACGAGTTTAATGATGCTTCAAAGTGTCCATGACTGCCTATTTGAGGATCATTTCCAACTGCTATCCAAGCTGGAAGTCTCTCTTATTCTTGCAATGAGCCAACTATAAACTATTGTTCCCTCTACCCACCATGGTACCTTCAAAGTCTGTTTTGGAAATACATAGCCATCTGGATAGGGACAAAAGCACAGAACAGATGGTATCTTTCACAGAAAGATGAACAGACATTAATGGAAATGGAAGATGTCATTCACACATGATTATTGTCAGTTTTTTTCTTCGTAGGCATATTGAACAACAACAGAAAAAAAGTCTTAATCTTGAGCTGGTGATTAGGCTACAATCAAAGATTGAGGAAATGCTGACAAAAGTGTAATTTTTAATACATTTCTTAGTGAACAATGGTGCAGAGGGTTGTCCTTTAATCAAAATAAGCTGTGGAACAAGAACAGCAGTGTCCAAAGTGGGTCATCAGACAGGCGAGATGCACGTCCCTCAGGCATTCTATCTGCCATATTAACTTCTTCTAAGGGAGAAAGTGTAAAGTAACATTAGAAACTGTACAGTTAAGCTTGTAGTGTCCAATTAGGTGTAAGTTCCACCTCATGCGAAGAGTTGACTCATTGGAAAAGACTCTGATGCTGGGAGGAGTTGAGGGCAGGAGGAGAAGGGGACAACAGAGGATGAGATGACTGGATGGCATCACTGACTCAGTGGACGTGAGTCTGAGTGAACTCCGGGAGTTGGTGATGGACAGGGAGGCCTGTCGTGCTGCAATTCGTGGGGTCGTGAAGAGTAGGACACGACTGAGAAACTGAACTGAACTGAACTGAACTCCATGTCAACTGCAAGTATCCAATATACTATGATCAGAAAGAGTAAAACTCATTACAGTATGCATTTATAAGTGAAAATCTTATATTCTCTTTTTTCATATTGTGTAATCTGCTGTGTTTATTGGGGCTTATACAATATAGGTCCCTTTATATAAAGTATCTACTCTATATTAGATGATCAAATTTTTTTAAAAGAATAAATTAGATATAAATGCAGGATGGTAAAGCAGGAGCAGCTTACTTTACTTACATTGGCAGCTTACTTCTCTTAAAACTTTCTGATGAAAATTAAAAATAAAATTTCTGTGACAACTGAATCCACATTTCATAATGCACACTGCTTAGCACTTATACATCAGTATATCACAGCTCCTAGAAGATTTGCTGTTTGACTTGATATGGACTTCCAATTCCAATTCACTGGAAAACAAGTGAAATTTCTCAACCAGCTTGGCCAGTGGAAACCTTTCTGATATATGTTTCATCTCTCGTTTGCATTTGAAGTTTTTGCTTTGTACTTTTGTTGCTAGGATGTTCTCTGCTGGTGTCCCACTATTTTTGTTAATAGTGGAATATTTGCGGTCTATACTTAGCACTTTCATTCTGCATTTGAGAGACATTTGCTATAATATTATCCACTGTTTTATTTGCTTGTTATGATATGATTTGGGTGGGACAGGGATTTTGGTGCCTTCATTCATATTCTAGTTCTCAGATCAATTTTATTTTAATACATTGTATTTTAATACAATGCATGATGTCCACATGGGCCAGCTTAGTTATTTGTTCTAGGGGCTTACCATTTATCTACCAGTACCAGTATCTTATTGCCAAATTCAGACTTAAATTGAAGAAAGTAGGGAAAACCACTAGACCATTCAGGGATGGCCTAAATCAAATCCCTTATGCTTATACAGTGGAAGTGACAAATAGATTCCAGGGATTAGCTCTGATAGAGTGGCTGAAGAACTATGGACGGAGGTTCGTGACATTCTACAGGAGGCAATGATCAAGACAATCCCCCAAAAAAGAAATGCAAAGAGCCCAACTGGTTGTTGGAGGATGCCTTACAAATAGCTAACAAAAGAAGAGAAGCTAGAGCCAAAGGAGAAAAGAAAAGACACGCCCATTTGAATGTAAAGTTCCAAAGAATAGCAAGGAGAGATAAGAAAGCCTTCCTCAGTGATCATTGCAAAGAAATAGAGGAAAACCATAGAATGGGAAAGTCTAGAGATCTCTTCAAGAAAATTAGAGATACAAAGGGAACATTTCATGCAAAGATGGGCTCAATAAAGAACATAAATGATATGGACCTAACAGAAGCAGAAGATATTAAGAGGTGGCAAGAATACACAGAAGAACTGTACAAAAAAGATCTTCATGACCCAGATAATCATGATGGTGTGATCAATCATCTTGAGCCAGATATCCTGGAATGTGAAATCAAGGGGGCCTTAGGAAGGAAGCATCACTATGAACAAAGCTAGTGGAGGTGATGGAATTCCAGTTGAGCTATTTCAAATCCTAAGAGATGATGCTCTGAAAATGCTGCACTCAATATGCCAGCAAATTTGGAAAACTCAGCAGTGGCCACAGGACTGGAAAAGGTCAGTGTTCATTCCAATCCCAAAGAAAGGTAATGTCAAAGAATATTCAAACTACTGCACAATTGCACTCATTTCACATGCTAGCAAAGTAATGCTCAAAATTCTTCAAGCCAAGCTTCAGCAGCACATGAAACACTGAACTTCCAGATGTTCAAGCTGGTTTTAGAAAAGTCAGAGGAATAAGAGATCAAATTGCCAATATCCATTGGGTCATCAAAAAAGCAAGAGACTTCCAGAAAAACTTCTACTTTTGCTGTATTAACTATTCCCAAGGCTTTGACTGTGGATCACAATAAACTTTGGAAAAGTCTTAAAGAGATGGGAATACCAGACCACCTGACCTGCCTCCTGAGAAATCTATACACAAGAGAAATCTGTTTGCAGGTCAAGAAACAAGTTAGAACTGGACATGGAACAAGAGACTGGCTCCAAATCAGGAAAGGAATATGTCAAGACTGTATATTGTCACTCTGCTTATTTAACTTCTGAAGATCCTCTGTTCCCTTCAATTGCCAAATGTTTCTCTTTAAGGAAACTTAAGATCCCTTACTGAGTGGTCTTTCCTCTTCCCTGTAAGCTTGTTTTGACCCTTAGATGGTATGTGTAATCTTTGAGGATGACGTTTCCTCCAGGCCCTAAATCTTTCTCAGCCTTATCCCAGAGCCTAGCTCTGCCAGTTGTATGAAGAATCATCCTGCTTGATGCTCTCTCTTTATACTTTCTCCTTATTCAAATAACTTTATCTCCTCTGATTACCCAAATCTCAATTGTACATCAGTAAATATCCAGAGGGCAAATACGATGATTAAGTCAGTCAGTTTCCTCTGCTTGGGAAACAATACTTCAGAATGTATATCTCTAGTATACTTTTCTGATCTATACAAATTTTCCATTTTTTTTCCACAACCATAATTCTATATTCACAACCTAGGTCTCTGTGTATGTTATGAATATTCAATATTACCTCAATATACAGGCTATTAACTATTAGAAGTAACAAAGTTGCAGTTTCTTTGCTGAGCCAATAAGACATAGCATGAAAAAAGCCCCAGAAGTTTTCATTAATGTCAACAAAACGTCATTTAAAACAGTGGCATCTGGGAGCATTTACATAGTTTTCCAAAAAAAACCATTTACTAAACATTTAATAATTTATTGATTTGAATCTCTGCAGCAATATTTAATATAGAAGCAGTTTATATAGAGCCAGCATATATATTCCTTGCAAGTTATCAGTGGGGAGAAGGATCAAGTCCCATTATTTCTATAAAGCCTTTTCATTAGAGCAGTTCTGAGTGGATCGAAACTCTGATATTGAGGGATTACCGAGCAATTTAGAATTAAGGTACAGGTCCTGAGAGACTGCCTGAATTCAAGAGGGAAATTGAGAAAACAGGATTCCACTAAATCTATTAGTTTCTCTACCTCATGGCAGAGGAGAGAGATGTGAAGCTATTATCTAGCAGCATGCTGGTTACAGAGGTCTTGTAGAAGGTAAAGAGAATGAAATCAGATTTAAAGAATTCCTGCAGGATAAATATGTTTACAAAGCAAGACAACAGCAACATTAAGCATTATTCTCCCTGACCTTTAGTCAGGAAACATTAAACTATCCTGGATTGTAATCCTCAGAAAGCATATTATCCTATACTAGTTACTTGTAATAGTTTTATTGTTTTTTTTTAAACAATAAACACAGTGCCAGCCGTGATTGTGTGTTGTTCTCAGTGGGCACATTTATTTTTGAAGAGCTCTTTAGAGCTCACTGATATCACAAGAAAACTTTATTTTCACATTTTTCAACTTACAGATCTTGTGGGAAATGAGAGACTATTTCCAGGATCATATTGATATATAATTTATCTGGAGAGGAATGCCAACCTGACTTTTCAAGTAAAAGTTTTGTGTTTTGGAGGGGAGAAAGAGCTGGAAACTGTTTTCTTATTTTCACGAATCTCTTATCTTATAGAGATAAAATGAATATCCAGCTTTGATTCACCAACAGGAAAGAATAAAAAAGAAGAAAAGCACATTTTTTCCTTTTTAACAAATTCCATATTATTATTTTTTTAATTACACAAAATTTAACTCTTACTTCTAATGACCAAGGGTAGGATACCAGACTATTTCCTAATAAAATATCTGCTCTATAGTGAAGATAGTTTCTCAAAGCTCAAACCTTTGATTTTGGCAAACTCTTAACATCTTTTTAGTTTCTGGATAACATTGACTATGTGTTTTAACTAAAAATAGATTTTTAGGCAAAGAAGTAAATGATTGCATATTCTAAAACAATAAAGACTGTATAATAAGAGTTATACAAAATGAAATATTTTTAAACAAATACATAGTTTTAACTCCTTTTAATTATTCTGTGACATTTTACATAAAAGTTCTAGATCATGCCTTTTTAGGTGTAGTGCACAGCTAAATACTTGTCTCTGTAGAAGTATAAAGACTTGGCCATTTTAGCCCAGTGCTAAATAAGTCAGATGACCTATTTCAATATCAGAGCTCCTTATGTGATTAGTTACAATATAGTTCTCTCTATACCCAATCCTTCCTCCTCATCTTTCCTTCTAAAATGCTGGTCTCTAAAGAGTTCATTAATAAACATCCACAGTCTATACTCAACTCTGAGAGACTGCTTTTTGGAGAACCCAAACAGTGACAGCATCTGTTCTTAACTGTTCAGGATCCAGGTGACGTTTATCTCTAGCAGGGACCTGGGACATGAGCTGCGATTGTTTATTGTTTTATATACTTTTATTTCTTCACTCATCTACCTCTTGGGAAGTGGCTCCAATAAGAAGCCAAACATAAGAAATCAAAGAAATAAAAGACTTAAAAATTGAACAGCTAAATAAATTCCTTTTGGAAATATAAAAAATCATTTAAACTATACCTTATTTAAATGGGTTAAGAAGGGTTTTTCTCAAAGCTCTTGAAACAATAAAAAATTGCATTAAATGTTACTCCTTTTGTCATGCTAAACTTTGCTAAAATGCTTTATAAGGTGGTCACTGATTCTTGTTTAACACAAAACTATTTGTGAGGTAGATTGATGATGAAGTTTTTCTTTTTTTTTTTTAACCAAATCTTTTATTTGATGCAGAAATTCTAGAGTACAAAACCAGCCCTTTGCAAATGTCACCTGTGGACTACTGTTCCCTATTTGCAGAGTTACGTACAAATCAAATAAGACGATAACATCTTCAATGTAAAACTATAACATACTGCCACAGTCTGCCAGTCAGTGCTCACTATTTTACCAAACCTCACAAAGGAAAAACTTAAAGATGAAACCAAGACAATGGCAATAACCACTGTTCCACAGGCTTTCCCCCTAGAGTGTAATAATAATGAACTTCTGCAGTGGAAAACAAACAAACAGTGAAAATAAAAGTTACCTACCCTCTAAATGAATGCATTTGGTTTTTACAAAAGTTTTTCCTATCTTCAGATTCACTACATCATCTTCTTGAGGTAGAAAAGAACTACTTATTAAAAATAACATATGATTACACATTAGCATCATTCAATGGTAATTTTGTTGGTTAAGGTCTGGAGTGGCGGACTTTGTCACATACAAAGAGAAGACAGCTTCTTTGAATCTTCTCCACTGAAATCTTCTTTGATAAAAAAACCAGATATATGTTCAAAATGATTTGTTTTTGTCAGACTTCTGCTTGTGCAAACCTCAATGCTTAGTCCATTCAGAGCCATGGCTCCAGCCCTTTAGAACATTGACATGTTTCTTGAGGAGGCTGTGGTCCTTACTGAATTTTGAAGAAGAGTAAAGAGCAGGAGGGAAGCAACTGCCCCAAATTCCCAAGAGGTGCTCACTTGATCTCTTAGAATAGTTTGTAAATTATCCCTTAGCATCTGAAATTTTCTCTTTTAAAGACTTTGTGAATATGAAATATCCAGAGATACAATAACAATGTTGATAACAATAATTATAGTGATAGAGAGAGTGAAATTGGTAGAAATTTTGAATACTTGAGTAACATTTTATCCATGGGGAGCTCTTCTTAGAAATCTACCTATGGGATAGTTGTTCTTATAATTAACAAATTGAGGCAACTCTAGAATGGAGGCTGGGGGTGGCTGCTGGGTAATGTTATCCATGACTGATAGTATTGGGGCATTTTGTCTTGAACATCTTGCTTGGGGAGAATGAGGGAAAACCTATTTATAAATTATGTGGCTCTAGGGCTAAGAAGAAACACTGAGAATGTAACTTAACACGTTGGAAGGTTATGAAAGAGAAAAACTAGGTAGCATAAAATGTCTCTGTTTTATTCTCAGGCTATAGGTGATTTCCAAAAAATAAAATAAAAACAAAACAAACACAGTGCAAACCCATGCAGTCTTTCGTTATATTTCAAATATCTAGTTTTATTAAGATCCTAATATATAAGCTTATATAATAACATTTTGGAGCTTCCCAGATGGCTCAGATGGTATAGAGTCTGTATGCAGTGCAGGAGACCTGCGTTTGAGACCTGGCTTGGGAAGATCCCCTGGAGAATGAAATGGCAACCCACTCCAGTATCTTGCCTGGAAAACTCCATGGACAGAGGAGCCTGGCAGGCTACAGTCCATGGGATCGCAAAAAGTCGGACATGACTGAGAGACTTTATCCAATAACATTTAGCTTTTCATTTCTATATTATTCTCACCAAACTTTGATTTTTAAGCCACAGTATAATAATTATTTCATGAAATTCCTAAAATTTAAATAACAGTATAGTGATAATTATTTTCATTTAGTGAGCTAGCATTTAATTATAGCATCTTATTTACTGAAAAAAAAAGCCTTCAAAATGAATTTTGAGAACTATTACTGTTCTAGCTTTTGGTTGAATCAATGTAATGGTTATTTTTATAGGCTCTATAGTGACCACAATCCCGTGATACTGGAAGAGATGGAGTCAGAAAATTTGGAGTTAGAGAGGTAGTAAAGGTTGGCACCTGGTCAGTAGCCATATCTCTGACTCATATTCTATAAACAAAAGTATTTTCTATGGGGTTAGATGTGGCACTTTGCTTTGCCCCTGAAAACTCCATGTCCATATAATGTCATCTCAAAGCATGAGGATCAGAAATATAAAGCAGATTGTTAAATGGGGTTTGCACTCAAGGTCAGTGAGAATGCTATTAGAGCGATTCTTTTTTTAGCTTGTTTTCCTGAAATGAGGAGCTGAAGAGTGAGGAGACATGACCAGGCAAGCAGTGGATAGTAGCTGGCAACAGTTACTGAGCTTTACCCTTCAAGAGTACTCTCCAGAGTATCTGTTTATAAGGTGTATTAGGCAAACATTAGAGTTCGTATTTTGTTGGGCTCTCATTTATTTTCATCCTCAGATAAACTTACATGTGAATTAGTTTTGCTTTTAGGTATGTAAAAGTCTCATTACAAAGCCAGAGCCTTTGTTTATAATGGAGTAGCTCTATGTTGACATTAGAAAGGAAAATTGCCAGAAAGAATTAGCACATTAATTAGAAAAAAAAACCCCTACATTGCCAGAGAATCTTTCTGAATATATGTTTTCCACTTAGCAGAAGAGGTCTAATCAGAGAATCTGCCTACATAAACAGACAGTTTGGAAGGCTATGGCGTTAATTACCTAGGTAGCACATAGCACTGGCTAACATTTAGGTAGCACCGATCTTTATTTCTAACCCTTGATAAAAGATTACTGTGATATGGGGAGAGTGATTTTACTTTGACAGCTGCATGGCTGTCTGGTCCAACAATTCTCTACATAATCAGAATTTCAAATGTTCTTGGTAGGCTTTTCAAATGTAATATGTGATATTGTACTCAAAACTGCTATAGAAGAGATTCAGTCTCCAAGGATGTAGCTTAGATAGGCAGTGTTGAAAGTAAATTATTTTTATTTCTGGAGGGAAAAGTAATTCTAAATAGACAGTCAGCATACAGCTCCCTTGGCTCAATCTGTTTTACAAAAAGCAGAGGTAGATCTAGGAAAAATCAGTTTGAATATGACATTTTCAAGAATTGTAGCTACATATTGGAAGTTAGAATCCTTCTACATGAAATATTGTGAATACACACAAATATCAACACATATTCAAAGACAATCACACTTCAAGAAGATGCCAACTAATATTTTTAAAATGTAATTGTGTCAGAATTTCTAATGCAAAGATGTATATCTTTGTTTTGACAGTTTATCTTCAGATAAACTGCTTGTGTTGGCAATAGCTCCTACCATGAAAAGAATTGTCTGGGAAACTGTCCTTTCTAATAAAACTTGAAGAGAAGAATAGAAGATTCACTGGAGAAAGCAAGGTAATAATGTGTAAGAAGGTTGTTGTTGTTCAGCTGATAAGTCATGTCTGACTCTTTCTGACCCCATGGACTGCAGCACGCCAGGCTTCCCTGTTTTCATTACTGCTGGGTTTGCTCAAATATAAAAGGGTACAGAACCGAATATGTAGGACTTTATATTTTCACAATCTTGTTTCTATTGTGGGCTTATACTTTTGTAGCAGGAGTCCCTAGGAAAAATTCTCATTTTTTAAGACGAGTCTGCCAAGCAAATGCCAGTCTTTCCTAAAACTTTATCACTTTGATCATCAGACTGTGCCAAAAAATTGTTGAAATATATGGGTCTTATTAGTAACCGGATGATGTGCTTTATTCACAATAGATTAGTTCAAGTTTAGTTTCAAATGCCATGTTTGCATTGTTAATATGTGCTAGGCTTTTAGCCATATAATTTGAAAGGTAGAGAGAATTACTTGTTCATTGGAAACTCAAGTTATAAATGCCTGATTACTACTGATAGAAACTACAAATGTATGCATGTGTTTCTATAAACTATGTGTCTCTATCAAATATTTTGTGTACAATCATCCCTTCATATCTAGGGGCATGAGGACCTTGCAGATGCAGAACATCGAATACGAGACTTGAGCAGCCACAGGTTTTGGTATTTGCAGAAATACTGGAACCAGTCTCCTATGGGGACTGACGGACACTGAATACATCGAATCTATCAGTGTAGAGGATTTTGCAGAGAGTCTTTGCTTAACTTCTAAAATGTAACGGAAAAACTGTGAATTTTTTTTTTCCAATCTAGAAACTGATGACAATATGTTGAGATACGGTAAATTGCTTAAGGCTATAATCTAGTTAGTGGTAAGAAGAGAATAGGGATCCAAGCCTGATTGATACACTGTCTGAGCCTTATTCACTTTTAAATTTGTTGTTAAAACATGTTGAATATGTATAAATGTTTAATACTTACCTTTAATAAGCAAATATTTGTCTATTAGTTATTGGAGTTTCCCCGGTGACTCGATGGTAAAGAATCCACCTTCTAATGCAGGAGACCTGGGTTCAGTCCCTGGGTGGGGAAGATGCCCTGGAGAAAGAAATGACAACTCCAGTATTCTTTCCTGGAGAATCCTATGGAGAGAGGAGCCTAGAGGTCTACAGTGTATGGGTCATAAAAGAGTCAGACAGGAGTTAGTGACTAAACAATGGCAGCAGCAATATTAATTATTTTACTGCTAGTCCTTCAGCAGTTACTCCTATAATTGTAATATGTCTTAATTAATTTGTCTAGAAAGTCTAAAATTATTCATCTTGAGACAAGACCACTATCACTCTATATTTCCGTACTAAACCACTTGCCCATCCCTACTTACAACTTTTTATTTTTTTTTTAATTTTATTCTGCTTGTATAGAGTTGGTGTGTCATAGTGCATTGGGATGACATAGTATACTGATATGTCATAGGATATTCATCACAAACCAAGAGCTAAAAGGTCCATCGACCCACTTAGATATTTTCATATCATATAATGGACAAGTGGAAATGCTAATTTAGCTTTCTGTTTGCTTTATGTTTATATGTAAATACTTATCTATGCTCTAAATTGTTAATGTTCATTATCTGAAAAAAAATATATATATATAGATGATGGTTTTATTTGTTAAGTCCAAATAATGTTTCAATAGTTTAGGAATAGTTTAACACTTTTTCATAAGAATAAAATACTTTATTAACACTTAGTGTTTACCATGTTAACATGCATTTTGCATTATCCATCTGCTATAGAGTAAGAACTATATTAAAGAGAAAGCAGTCATATTTCTGATAAATATTTAAAGTTAATACATCCACTGATTTCCTATTCCACTTGCTACTCTCTTCCCATTACACACCCACTCTTCCCTTAGGTGATTTGCATATTTAGTTTCAGTTTGACTACAGGTGTATAAACACTTCAGCATTCATTTTAAAAACCATCAGGGAAACTGAACACACATTTTACCTCACATCTAATTTAATTTCAAAACTGAGATTGATTTATCCATTGAAGGAAATTTTGAGAGGTGCATATTTAGATCATTGGGTATTGACTCCTAGGTCAGATTATTTAACTAAAGGATTGTGTTGAGAGAGGGAAGTTTTGACTCTTTAAATGACTAGGAATTCATGTCATTGACTATTATTATATTATACTTACAAATGCAATTCTAAGAACATATAATTTGTTTTAAATGTCAAAATAAAAGAGACAGAGGCAAAACTCTGACTTACAGTCTGTCATGAACTATTCTTCATGAATTCTCTCAACACAATTCTATATAATATGCAGGCATGCTTCTGACTAATATAATGGGAATAATTTAAATAGAATAAATTTTGCAGAACTGCCTTGAATCCCTAAATGTTTATAAACTCTGAGCATTATACTTAATGCTGAGGAAGTTGTACTGAAGAAAAAGTGTTAAAAGGTTTGCAGATTAAAAATAATGGAATAGACTGGTAAATTTCTTACTTTCAAATCAGTTCCATCACTTACCAACTGTGAAATTGCAGAGAGATGAATTCGAGTTCTTTGTCTGTAAAATGGTGTCAACTACAAATTGGCACTTGACATTCTTTCTCTAAAAGGATTAAATCATGTGCTGCTACAAGGCGGATTTTCAACATCCCCTGAAAGGAATTCAGGGTGGAAAGCAAGTGAGGCCGTCTGTGCTCCAAGAAAAACTGACAGGCCATGTCTTCAGATAGACATTTTCAGGAGCCAATTTATGATCTCAATTCATGTATCTCCTTGTATCTGGAAAAGCACTAAACTCTTCATGGTGACTACTGTTCCACTTGACTAGTAAAAAAAAAAAAAAAAAAGCTCCATGAGACTAGTAAAAACATTCTGGAGTACTTGATTACACATAGTCCACTTCACCAAAATCACACACACACTGATCTATCCCCCTTATCTCTTTGGAGCAGTTTCTCAGCACTATCTGAGGTATTGTATTCTGGCTTGTAGTCCTCATTCTGCCCGGAATAAAACAATTCACCTTGTCCCTATTTTTAAGTCAGCAATGGGTGGCTCAGAGGTTAAAGCGTCTGCCTGCAATGCGGGAGACCTGGGTTTGATTCATGGGTTGGGATGATCCCCTGGAGAAGAAAATGGCAACCCACTCCGGTATTCTTACCTGGAGAATCCCATGGACAGAGGGGCCTGGTGGGCTAGAGTCCATGGGTCGCAAAGAGTCAGACACGACTGAGCGACTCTAGGTAGGTAGGTAATGGATGTGATAATAAAGTATACCTCAGAGTAGTTATAAAGAACAGATAATTAAAAATATTTAAAGTCTTTATAGGTTCAATTCAGTTCACTTCAGTTGCTCAGTTGTCTCCAACTCTTTGCGGCCCCATGAATCGCAGCACACCAGGCCTCCCTGTCCATCACCAACTCCAGGAGTTCACTCAGACTCACGTCCATCAAGTCAGTGATGCCAGCCCAAAGAAATCCCAGGGCTGATCTCCTTCAGACTGGACTGGTTGGATCTCCTTGCAGTCCAAGGAACTCTCAAGAGTCTTCTCCAACACCACAGTTCAAAAGCATCATTCTTCGGTGCTCAGTTTTCTTCACAATCCAACTCTTACATCCATATAAATGAAGTGAAGTGAAGTTGCTCAGTCATGTCTGACTCTTTGTGACCCCATAGACTGGGGCCTACCAGGCTCCTCTGTCCATGGGATTTTCTAGGCAATAGTACTGGAGTGGATTGCCATTTTCTTCTCCAGGGGATCTTCCCAACTCAGGGCTCAAACCTGGGTCTCCTGCATTATAGACAGACGCTTTACCATCTGAGCCCCCAGGGAAGTCCCAAATGAAAGTCACTCAGTCATGTCTACTCTTTGCGACCCCATGGAATAGACCAAGGAATTCTCCAGGCCAGAATACTGGAGTGGGTAACCATTCCCTGCTCCAGGGGATCTTTCCAACCCAGGGATTGAACCCAGGTCTACTGCATTGCAGGTAGATTCTTTACCAGCTGAGCCACATCCATACAAGACCACTGGAAAAACCATAGCCTAGATTAGATGGACCTTTGTTGGCAAAGTAATGCCTCTGTTTTTCAACATGTTATCTAGGTTGGTCCTAACTTGTCTTCCAAAGAGTAAGCGTCTTTATATTTCATGGCTTCAATCACCATGTACAGACGCTTTACCGTCTGAGCCCCTAGGGAAGTAATACCTTGGTTTGCAAAAAGGTATACATGGTCAAACTTTTAATGGTTCAAAAGTAGGAGATGGTACGTGGTTACCTTAGACCTTAACCTCCCTGCTTTGCTCACTTCCTCTCCCAAGTTCCAAGGGACATGTCGCTCTTAATACTTACTCTTGCTTATTTCAATTTCATCTTCATCTCTGCAATGCAATTATAGAATAAAATTTGGTCCTAGTACACAGAAAAAGAGAGGTGGTCGACTTTAGTAAACTCTGATGGGCTTTAAGTTAAGTGATCTAAGGGCCCATGGGCAGAAAAGAATTGAGACCATAGGCAGATGGAATGTTAGTGACCAGAAGGTAGGCGACCTGGCAATGGTGATTTCTGAACCTATTTTTCTAAGTCATATCCAGTGAAGCCATATGTAACTATCTTCTTTAAAGCTTAGTTTCAAAGGTTCCTAAAAAGCGCCTTGAGATACTACAGAAATAACAATGTGGTCTTTTCTAGAGAAGAGAAATTATTTCATATTTTGTCATGCTCTTCCTATTTGCAAAAAACAACTGTCAACAGCTTATTGTATAAAGTATTGCATCTCGATTATTTTATAATAATTAAGCTTTCTGACATCACTATATTCAAAATCAAAGACAGGGCCATGGTCAATTTAAGCAAAATGAGGGGCTTTAAAATGCATATTGGACACACAGTCTTTCTCTCATCTCCATCATCTTGAAATTTCTCATCAAGATGACTCTCTCAGTGTTTTGGGAGGACAGAGGAAAACAAAGTGAACATGTGAATAGGAATTGGCTACACTTCAACATGCTATTTTCTTCAAACTTTGACAAATCTAAACAAATACAAATTGTCTTGCAATTTACAAACACTTTTAAAATCCAAAGGCAATGTGGTGCAGAGAGATAACAACCTCCACTCAGACTGAATGGCTCCATGGAAACATTAGATGATCCATGCATCCAGAGAGAATCTGGGATAACTAATAAAAAGTCAAGAGAATTCGTATGTAGATAGAGAAGACGAAGGGAGGCTGAGGGAGAAGGCTAGATTTGATTCAAAATCCCGTTTACACAGATGGTCTTAACGTCTTAATAGTCACTCAGTCATGTCCGACTCTTTGTGACCCCGTGGACTGCAGTCCACCAGGCTCCTCTGTCCATGGGATTTTCCAGGCAACAGTACTGGAGTGGATTGCCATTTCCTTCTCCAGGGGATCTTCCCAACCCAGGGAATGAACCCGGGTCTCCCATATTGTAGACAGCTGCTTTATCACCTGAGCCACCAAATTAGATAATACATAAACACAAGTCTCAGACTTTTTTTTTTTAATGGTGTCTCTTAAACTCTACTGATAATTAGCGGTCTACAGGAAAAATTAACTATTAAAGTAGCTGTGCTTTCCATGTCCATTTTGTGCCGGAGAAGAAAAGGCTGCCATAAACCAAGGCACTATACTTAGTTGAAGTCCCTTATCCAATCTGAACTGGCCGCTAATCAGTTATCTGGGAGAAGTAGGTGTGTGTGGCAGAAAATGGGCTTCCAGCTTCAGTATCAGGCACACTGAAAACATCAGTTGGCATGTTTTACAGAGGCAATGGAGAGCACCAGATAACCCTGTGAATCAATTAAGTGAGGCTGGTGAAGAGAGATACTTTAACTTCAATAATATTCCTTTCTTTGGAGGAG